>JAWWEE010000025.1:14609118-14619658 GCA_035221455.1 Xenops minutus
GGGGCCGTGCCGGTGCGGGGCGGGGCGGGGCGGAGCGGCGGCAGCGGCGAGCGGCGGCGGAGCCGGTGAGTGCCGGTGCTGAAGGGACAGCGCCGCCGCTGCGGCACCGGGCGGCCCCGGGCGGGGCCCCGCGCCGCAGGCACCGCGGTGGGGTGGAGGGGGGTCCCCGCGGCACCGCGTCCCCTGCGCGACCCCCGTGTCCCCGCTGTCCCCTGCGCCGCCGGTGCGTGTCCCCCGGCTCCCGGGATCGCCGCGCGTCCCTCCCCGTGCCCGCGCCCCAGCCGCGGAGCCCCCGCCGGGGTCCCGCAGCCCGCGGCGATCCCGGCCTCTCCCGCATGCCGGGTGTCCGCTACGTCCCGTGTCCCCGCTGTCCCCCGCCTTCCCGGCTCCCCCCCGTGTCCCCTGCGTCGCTGCAGCCCGTGCGGCCCCCGTGTCCCGGTGCCTGCCGGTGTCCCCCGCGCCTGCTGTGTTTCCCCTTGTCGCCCTTGTCCCTGCACCCCCCGATGTCCCCCGCGTACCCCGCTGTCGCTGCGCCACCCCCGCCCCCGCGACGCGGCCCCGGTTTTCCGGTGCTTCCTTGGTGTTCCCGCATCTCCGGTGCTCCCCGAACCTCCTCTGCAGCCCCGGGGCTCAGCACCGTACCACCAGGAGAAGCCCCCCCTCACACCCCGTTATCGCGGGGTGCCCCGGCGCAGGCAGCAACAAACTTCCCGGGGTCACAGCTCGTGGAGACCCTCCAGCCCCCGTGGGGTCCCGGGTTGCCGGGGTGGGGGTACCTGCGAGGCTGCAGCACCCACCGGGCACATGCACACACACACACACACACACACTCACACTCTGCAAACTGCACCCCCAGGATCTGAGCACAGCCTGCAGCCCCCCACTCACGCGGGGCACGTGGGGGGAATGGGCACCCCCACGGGCAACCCCCACACACACCCCCCGCCTGTAATCCCCCACACGCACACACACACAGAGCGCGCAAACAGCCTGCAACACCCCCACACGTACACACACGCGACACAGTCTGCAAATTTGTGTGCACAGTCCCCTGTGCAGCCTGCAAAGCCCACGGACCTGCACACACAGCCCCACACACACACGCTAACACAGCCTGCAACATCCCCCAGTGTGCAAACACACACAGACGGAGCACAAACACCCAGCACACAGACGCAGCCCGCAAACCTGCGTGCACACGCATCCGCAGAGCCCGCAAACCCCGAAACTCGCACACGCACAAAGCTCGCAAACCCGCTGCAAACCCGCACATCGTGGGGGCACACGCAGCTTGCAGCCCCACAAACTTGTCACACGTGTGTGCACACACACCCCATGTAAACACAACCTGCAGCCACCTGCAAATACACCTCTTGAGCAAACACGGGCGGCACGCCTGCACAGAGCTCACACACACAGTGCACGCAGACACGGCGCGCACCCGCTCTGTCCTGAACACGCAGTCCCCCTGCATGGTGTCACCCATCTGCAGCACCCGCACAGATCACACACACAGTCACAGGGTGCTGCCTGCAACCCCTGCAGCCCCCAAACATCGCCACAACCTGCCAACAGCCCTCTGCAGAGCACTCGCATTGTGATAGACGCGCACGCACGCAGCATCCCGTGTCCGGCTGCGCCACACTGGCATCCCCAGGCAGGGGCTGTCATCCCCTCTCCCAGAGGAGGGGCACATGGTAGATGGTGGTGTAGTGGGTCCCCAACCCACCAGCCCTCAGGCAGGACCCCAGGGCTCCTTCTGCCACACCAGGGGCAGTGCTGAGGTGGAACATCCCTCTGGAGTCCCTGTCGTGGACCCTCCACAGGTCCTCAAGGCCAGCAGGGATGTGAGGAGGGGGCTGAGGGGAGCAGGCGCAGCACACCCTCTGCCTGCAGACTCCAGAAGCTCCCTCTGCCCATCCTAGAAGGCATTTGGGGCTGGGGATGCAGAGGGTGCAAAGTGCAGCCCCAGGGACCATCCCCTTCCTCGTGCCTGGGTAGTAGGGACCATGGGCACGGTGTCCCCAACCCTGTCCCTCTCTGCCCACACAGGTGGCCCAGGTCAGCAAGCCCGGACAGCAGTGGATGAGCGCTGGGCACTGGCCTAGCCACACGCACACACCGGCACCATGGACTTTGTCATGAAGCAAGCGCTGGGCGGTGAGTGGGTGCTGTTCCCCTTCAGAATCCCCTCTCCGGGAGCAATGCTGGCCCGACACCCTGGGAGCACAGTGGGAGGGACGTGGCAGGGAGACAGTCGCACAGAGAGCCACCGGCAGTGGGGAGCTGCTGCAGAAACCCTCTGAGGTTCCTGTTCCCAGCACCGTCAGCAGCTGGTTGGGGAATCCTGGCTCTCTTGCCGCTAAGTGGGATTCCCCGGCGGGTCCCCTGGGTGCTGAAGGAGCTGCCGGCATCTCCCCTGGCTGACGCTGAACTAGGGCAGCACAGCCAGCCCTGACACTCCCCATCCCCGCTGCTTCTGGAGCCCGTCTGCAGCCCACTTCGGCACGGGTGGCCCTGGGGATGTTGCAGGTTGTCCTTGCCAGGGGACTCCTTGTCCTGCCTGCCTCTGCAGGGGCTTTAGCAGTGAGCACCAAACTGCAGCACCCTTGGGGACCAGCCAATGGTCTTGTGATGTGCAGGGGCCACCAAAGACATGGGAAAGATGCTGGGGGGCGAGGAGGAGAAGGACCCTGATGCACAGAAGAAGGAGGAGGAGAGGCAGGAGGCTCTGCGCCAGCAGGAAGAGGAGCGGAAAGCCAAGCACGCCCGCATGGAAGCGGAGCGGGAGAAAGTCCGGCAGCAGATCCGTGACAAGGTGGGCACATGCTTCTCCTGCAGCCACCCCTGCCCATGGCACCGGGGGTGGGGCTGGGACAGGGAACCAGCATGGCTGGGAGGAGGGCAGTGGTGATGGGCATGGGCACAGTGCAGGCAGTGCCCCGTGCCTGCCCTGCTGAGGGTCTGTGTCCTCTCAGTACGGGCTGAAGAAGAAGGAGGAGAAGGAAGCGGAGGAGAAAGCTGCCCTGGAGCAGCCGTGTGAGGGCAGCCTGACACGCCCTAAGAAGGCGATCCCTGCGGGCTGCGGGGATGAGGAGGAGGAGGAAGAGGAGAGCATCCTGGACACGGTCCTCAAGTACCTGCCCGGCCCGCTGCAGGATATGTTCAAGAAGTAACAGCACCGTCAACCCTGCCATAGGGTGCTGGGGCACGGGCGCCCTCTCCCCTACAACCCCTCCATCAGTTCCCCTGGCCCTGTAGAGGGGGTCCCCACACCCCCTCCCATCCCCTCCCTGACCAGACTAAAAGCCCGCCCCGTCCCGTCCAGGCAGGGCCCCCCCACCATGCCAAAGGGGAGCAGCCCTGGCTGGACAGGGCGAACCGGGACCAAATGCACTGATGTAACCTCGCGGCAGGCTGGGGGCACCCAGGCCCTACCGGCCCCCTCGGGGTGGCTCCTTGTGCCCCCTGCCCTGCCCCTTCTGCCCTCCCAGGGGACCCCAGCAGGTGTCTGCTCACCTGCCCTCGTCCCCAACACTGCCATCCCCCTGCCCCGTCCCGCCCTGGGCCAAGCCCAAAGCACAAAGCCAGGCGCCCTGCCCGCAGCTCCCCCATCCCCAGTCATCGGGCACGGGGGTCCCCCGGGGCTGCCCGGTGTGCCCCTGCATCGGGGGGTTGGAGGGGACCCCCCTCCCCGCATCTCTGGCCCCATAGTTAAAGCCATATCAGTTAGACTGCAATACTTCAGCACCGGGAGGAGCGGGCGCCACGCTCCGCCGACCGTGTACAAAGGCACGTGCGGGGCAGGGACCCCCCTGCCTCGTCCCCCCGTCCCCGCCGCTCGCTCGTCTGTGTCTTGGCCCTGCTGGCCCCCGTCCTCGCATTAGTGTCTCTGTGCCAGGGTGCGCCCCATCGCTCCATGCGTCCTCGTGTACGCTGCTCAGACTCCCACCCCCGAGTCCCCACTTGTCCCTGGGGGCCACCCGTGGCGCTGAGCCGAGAGCCCCCCGCCGCGCTGCCGGGACCCCCACTCTGCCCCCTGCAATAAAGCCAGTGCGGGGCTGAGGGCTGCCGGGCCAGTCCTGGGCTGGGAGTGCCCGGCTGCCCCCCACCTGACGCTGGACACACGGGTCCCCGGGCCTGGGAAGGGATCCCTGGGCAAGCGCCCCGAGATGTCCCAGGAGCCGCTGCTTGTACCCCAACGGGGGGAGGCAGGGGCACACCCTCATCCCGGCCTGTCCCTTGCTGCACCGTGCTCCCCCCTCCCCGTGCTTCCTCAGCCACGGCCCCCAGCTGCCCACCAGGGCCCTCCCAGGAGGCGGTGGGCGGCTCGGGGCTCCACAGACATGCTGTGACCATCCTGCTCGAACTAGTCTTTGAAGAACTAATAAAATAAAGGGATTTGTACATTGCTCCAGTCTCTTCTCATCCGTTGCTTCCCTGGGCCCCCATATCAGCTCCTTCATCCCACCAATCCAAAGGCTGAGACCTGGCAGTTCATCACACATGGTAAAGCCACAGGGCCCACCCTGGGCAGCACCCAAGCCAGGCCACAGTTGTAGGGAGTGAAGACGTCGCCCTCAGAGTCCTCCTCAGTCCTGCTGCCTCACCACTCTGCAGGTATCTTCTCTGTGGTTGGGGACAAGGCAAAAGGAATGGGTGCTGGTGGGCCCCTGTCCCAGTCATGGCATTGGGACTTCCCTCACTGAATAACTGGGGAGACCCTGGGGTACAGGGGCTGTTTCTGGTGGGCCACAGCCTTCTGTCCCCAAAGAGAGGGGCATAAAGCTATGGGAACAGGGCTCCTCATGGCCCCAGAGCAAGGCAGAGGCCCTGGCAGTGCCCAGACGCGGCACAGCCCTAGAGGTTGAGCCTGCAGCCAGCATCAGCTTTGACTGATTTGCCATCATTTACCAGCAAAGAGCTCCACTGTTACCTAGGCATCATCAGCAGAGCAGTCACCTGGAAAAGCTTCTGTCAGAAGAAAATATGAGGGCAGAAAACAGTAGAGATCTTGTAGGCAAGGTCTCCATCGCAGGCAGACTGTGTGCCCTGTGACGGCACAGAGAGGGGGAAATCCCCCCAGTCCTCCCTGAGGAGCAGGGACAGGGAAGGCACTGCTGGGCACCTCTGCAGGGGAATGGGACAGGGCTCTGCCCGGGGCTGGTGGCCGTGGCGTGGGACCAGCAGCGTGCTCCGTGCACGCAGGGTGCTGCCAGGCAGGAGCAGGTCCCTGCGGATGTCCTCCCATCCTCTGTCCTCCCTGTCCTCTGAGCAGGATCCCCGCTGTCACCTGTCCCCAGCGCGGGGGCGCAGCGCCCCCTGGTGTGGCAACAGCGCAGGACAGGGAGAGCAGGGACAGGCAGCGGGGACAAAGGGACTGTCCTCTGACAGACCCCTCAGCCAGGACCTTGCCATGGCCAAGGGAAGGAGGCATGAGACGGGAGAGCAGCTCAGCACCCCCCCTCTTTGCCCGCAAGCAGCCACATGCACCTTTGTTAAAGAAGAGGTTTTATCAAAATTATAAAAAAACACAAGTATGAAAAAAGCAGCTCCAGCTGGGGAAACACCCCTCACCTGCACCCCTTCATCCTCCCCTCACTGCCTCAGTGCAGGGAAGGGATATGGGATGTCTGGGAAGGGAAGGGGCGGTGCAGGCTGTGCTCCCAGGGCTGCCCTCACCACCAGGCTGTTAGGGACAAGGGGACAGTCACATAGCTTATCACTGCTGGGGAGCCTGGTCAGAGCGGAGCTCCTCTCACGGAAGGCCCCTCAGCAGCCACCTTCAGTGACTGATTTTCTTTGGCCACTTGCCTTTGGAACAAGCTCCCCATGCCACAGAGAGGAGGCAGCAGCGGGGGGCCCTGCGAGCACCCCCCATCCTCCCCAGCACGCAGCTGCCTATTTACAAATGCTCCTAAGAGCAGGATGCACCAGAGCCTGAGGTTGCACCCCTACCAGGCTGCCAAGGTGGGGAACCAACTCCTTGCCCCACTTACACTACGCTCCCACCCCCAAGAGCAGGTACATGTTGCCTCCCCGGGTGTAGCTTCATCAGGAGTCGTTGGGGAGCCCAAAGAGCTTGACGGTGCCAGCCTCCCGGCTGCTGTCGTATTTGCCATCTTTATCATCACAGGCGAAGGCCAGCAGTGGCCTCTTCGGGTGCCAGGCCACTGTAAACGTGGGGGACTCACACTGCACCTCCCAGAGCTTCTCTCCTGCAGAGAAAAGAGGCCACATCAGCCTGGAGAGCCTCCAGCCTTCCACTGCCCACTGCTCCAGAGCCAAGCACCTGCTACTTCTCTCCAGCGCAGGGCAGAGGCAGCACCACTGCTGCTGCAGCGCCTTTTAATCACCCAGTGACAAGGCACAGACATGACACGCATGTCTGCCACCAACTAATGAAGCAAAGGCTCCCCCTCACGGCACTCTGCTCTGCACAGCAAATCTCTTCCTTAGCAGACAGATTCTCCCAGTGCCCTCCCAGCTCCAACAGCACTTCTCGATCTGATTCCCTCCTTGCTTTTTCTCAAAAAGAAACCATTACCTGTCTCCACCTCAGCAATGTCAATGAAGTGATCTTCTGATGCCGACGCCAGCATCTTCCCATCATGGCTAAAGCTCAGTGTCCGCACAGGCCAGTCGAGCCTGCAGCAACCAAGGGGAGCAGACAGTGAGCCAACCCCACAAGGCCCCCAGAGAGGGAGAAAACAGCTTTGGGACAGCTCTACCTACCTGGAGAAGCACCTCACACACACCAGCTCATCCACATCCCAAAGGCTGACTAATGCATCAGCACTGCCCGTAGCAAAGTATTTCCCCATGGGGTCGAACTTGATGCAGATGCAGTTGGAAGGATGGGCATTGATGGACTGAATGGGTTTCAGCTCTGGGTAGCTGTGGAGGTGAAGGGAGAGAGCAGGGAGCAGTGAGAGAAGCACAGAGATTGTCTGAAGCAGGGCAGGCATGAGGCACACCAGGACTGGGAGCAAACCCAGCCAGGGTAGAAAACACCAGGTGTCCAGTGAATGAGTCAAAGGATCAGGGTCCCTCTTGGGGAACTCAGAACTGAAGCAACCTCAGCTCCAGGAAAGGCCGTTCTCACCAAAGGGCTGGGGATCACTGAGGTGTGGGACTCGTGTTCCCCAAAAGCAGTAAAGGCACTTGCAGAGTGACTGCAGCCAGCCCAGGCATCCTGATGACCTGCAGCCATGGGCACCTACCTGAGGATGTTGATGCAGCCATTCCCATTGGTGAGGAAGAACATGTTGTTGTCGTTGTTCCAGGAGATCTCGTTCACCTCAAACTTGAACTGTTCCTCAGCTTTGGAGCGATGTGTCTTGGCATCAATGAAGGTGACCACGTCATCCTTGTTCCCCACAGCGATGGTCTGTCCATCAGGGCTCCAGCAGATGTTGATGTTCTCACCTGAAGGGACAGAAAGGCAGCGGGTCCCATTTCCACTCCAAACTGTTCCCAAGTAGGAAAGACACCCAGGTCTGCAGTGTAATACACAAACTCTGCATGGTAGCTGTCCAGCAAATACAGACAGTTATTTAAAATCAAACTTATGGGAAGTACAGCTTCAAAACAATATGACCACATCCCATTTCAGACAAGATGAGACCACAGCAATCACCACACAAGGTCAACCCAAAGATTCTCTGAATCCAGGGATCTCTCAGATCCAGAAAAAGCAGAAGCGAATGATACTTTTGAATGAGGGTAAGAATAAGACAGGTTGCAGTTACTCCACCTTGCAATGCCATTTCCAACCCCAACAACTCAAAATTTGGTATTTTCAAGGGCAGAGGTGGTATCTGGATTAAGAAGCACATGAATTCAAATAGTTGTTTTTCTGAATCCACACAAACTTTTGCTTCCACCATGGCTCTCTGTAAACATGCTTTTTCCCCATCTACAGCCTCACAGCCCACAGACTCCAGAGACAAGTACACGGGGCATTTTAACAGTCAGCACCATTTTTCAGGAGCTCCTCCAGTCCTGACCCCACAGTAAATGAGCCTTTGTGTGATGAACGCGACCCAAAGCAGTCATCAAAGAGGCCCCAGTCACGAAATGGCCACAGAAAGGTCCAAAGCTCTGTGCCACTGCAGATGGGTCCCACACAGCTGAGGTCCTGCTCGCACCCACCTGGGAAGCCCCCCGGGAAGGCAGGGACTCACCTTTGGTGTTGACAGTGGCGATGCACTTGGTGGTGCGGACATCCCAGATGCGGATGGTTTTGTCCCCGGACGCTGTGACAAAGAGGTCAGGGTTGCTGGGGTGCCAGCAGAGCTGATCCACGCTGTCCCCGTGGCCCCGGTAGTTGTTCTCCTTCACCTGCAGGGAGAGGGCAGCCTTTGTCGTGAGGATGCGCCAGGCTCTGCTCCCGCTCCATCCCCACGTCCCAGCACGCCGCATCCCCGACGGGATGGGGCGAGAACCAGCCCGGAGCGCCACGGCCACCCCAGCCACGGACCCGCCCGCGGCCGGCCGGGATGGAGGAGCCCCTCCTTCCCCACTGCCAGGCACCGGCTCTATTCCCGCTCCATTCCCGGCCCCATTCCCGGTCCATTCCCCGTCCATTCTCGGCCCCGTTCCCAGTCCATTCCCGGTCCCATTCCCGATCCTATTCCCGGCCCCGTTCCCGATCCCATTCCCTGCCCCGTTCCCAGTCCATTCCCGGTCCCATTCCCGGCCCCGTTCCCAGTCCATTCCCGGCCCCGTTCCCAGTGCATTCCCGATCCCATTCCCGGCCCCGTTCCCGATCCCATTCTCGGCCCCGTTCCCAGTCCATTCCCGGCTCCGTTCCCGATCCCATTCCCGGCCCCGTTCCCAGTTCCATTCCCGCTCCATTCCCGCTCCATTCCGGCGCCGCCCCGCGGGCTCTCCTGCCGATGCACACCCTCTCCCGGCTCCAGGCCCGGTACCGACCGCCGGGGCCGCCCGGTTCCGGTCCCACACACCCGCCCCAGCACCGGGCCGGGGGGTGCCCGAGGGCTCCGGGCCCGGCCCCGCCCGCCCCTCGCGCCCGGTGCCGGCGGCCCTCACCAGCCGGTCCTTCTCGAGCACGAAGACGCTGGCGGTCTTGTCGAAGGAGCCGGAGGCGAGGCGGCGGCCGCAGCAGCTCCAGGCCACCGAGTGCACCTTGGCGCCGTGCGCGGGGAACTCGCGGCTCCGCGTGTTGGCGCGGAACAGCTCCTGCATGGCCTGCACGTACGGGGACACGGCCATGGCGGGGCGGCCTCCGCCACCACCGGCCCCGGCCGCGCCACCGGCCCCGCCCGGCCCGCGCCGCACGACACTTCCGCTGCCCCCCCGCGGCCGGGGCGGAGCCGCCGCCGGGATGGACGACGGCGTGGTGCTCCTCAGTGACACGGACTCGGAGGGCGCCCGCTCGCCGCCTCCTCCTCCTCCTTCGCCGCCGCCGCCGCCCCGGCCGCCCCGGCCGCGCCGCTCCCTGCCCGCCCCCGCCGTGAGTCCGGCCCGGCCGCTGCCCCACACAAAGATGGCGGCGCGGCCGTCGCGGGCGGGGACGGGAGCCGCGCGCAGACAAGAAGCCTCGGGGGCGGCGGAGGGGTGGGCGCGCTGCCCCGGCACGGTGTTCCCCGGGACCCCTCAGTCCCTCCCCGGGACCTCCCAGCCCGTCCCCAGCCGGGTCCGGGTCCCCGCGGCCAGCTGCCGCCAGCTGAGCCCCAAAGCGCTCCCAGCCTCCTTGGCCACGTCCTGCCAGGAAGACCCCGAGCCCGTCCATGGGGCGGCACAGCGTCCGGCAGCACCCCGGGCAGGGTCCAGCCCCGCCGCGCTCAGACCCCGGTGGGGCCCGGCCCAGGGATGTGGTGGGGCGGCTGCCGCCCCTCAGCCCCGTCCTGTCCCCCCACACCTGTCCTGTCCCTCTCCCCTGTCCTCTCTCTCCCCTCACACCCATCCTGTCCCCCCTCACCTGTCTTCTCCCCCCTCCCCTGCCCTGTCCCCTCACACCTGTTCTATCCCTCTCTCCTGTCCCTCTCCCCCCTGCCCTGTCCCCTGCCCCGGTGCGGGGTCACTGTCCCGGTCACTGTCCCGGTCACTGTCCCGGTCTCTGCCCCTGTCGCTGTCCGGGCAGCTCCGCTGTCACTGGGACCGGCCCATCCCCTGCTGTGTCCGGGGGTTTGTCCCCTCCGTGTGGGCCCTGCTCGGGGGAGGCAGCAGGGCTGAGGGGGGAACGGATTTAAACTGTCTGCGGAACGCCTTCCCTGCTTTGAGGCGCTGAGGGGGTTTCCCCGGGAGCAGGTAGGCTCTGAGCCCTCCTGGGCTCACCAAGGTGCTGGGAGGGGCTGTGTCCTGCCTGCCGCTGGGGCAGACACAGCTGCCTTACCCTGCTTGTTCCTGCCTGCTCATGGCCTGCTCCTGCGTTCCCCTGCCTGCTCATGGCCTGCTCCTGCGTTCCCCTGCCTGCTCATGGCCTGCTCCTGCGTTCCCCTGCCTGCTCATGGCCTGCTCCTGCGTTCCCCTGCCTGCTCATGGCCTGCTCCTGCGTTCCCCTGCCTGCTCATGG
>JAWWEE010000025.1:14619758-14635240 GCA_035221455.1 Xenops minutus
TGTCCGGGCAGCTCCGCTGTCACCGGTTCGGGCCGGGGCCCCGCGGCCTGCCCATCCCCTGCTGTGTCCGGGGGTTTGTCCCCTCCGTGTGGGCCCTGCTCGGGGGAGGCAGCAGGGCTGAGGGTGGAACGGATTTAAACTGTCTGCGGAACGCCTTCCCTGCTTTGAGGCGCTGAGGGGGTTTCCCCGGGAGCAGGTGGGCTCTGAGCCCTCCTGGGCTCACCAAGGTGCTGGGAGGGGCTGTGTCCTGCCTGCCGCTGGGGCAGACACAGCTTCCTGCCCCTGCCTGCTCCTGGCCTGCTCCTGCCTGCTCTGGCCTGCCCCTGCCTTCGCCTGCCTGCTCCTGCTTGTTCCTGCGTTCCCCTGCCTGCCCCTGCCTGCTCCTGGCCTGCTCACGCGTTCCCCTGCCTGCCCCTGCCTTCCCCGGCCTTCCCTGCCTGCCCCTGCTTGTTCCTGCCTGCCCCTGCTTGTTCCTGCCTGCCCCTGCCTGCTCCTGCATTCCCCTGCCTGCTCCTGGCCTGCTCCTGGGTTCCCCTGCCTGCTCCTGGGTTCCCCTGCCTGCCCCTGCCTGCCCCAGCCACCCCGATAGCTGCACTGCCCAGCAAGCCCTGTGTGGGAGTCCCCAAGGTCTCAGGGCTGCTGTAGCTCCACAGTGGTGCCGCAGACGAAAAGGCAGCTCTGTTCCCTGCCACTCCTGTCCTCACAGTGGGTGAGGTCGTGCCACAGAAGGGGTGCCAAGGGTTGGATCCTATGCTGCTCCTGCCAGCCCTAGAGACAGGGTGCAGGATGCTCACTGCGCTTCTCCTGCCCTCCCTGGGCACAGTGGGAGGGAGCTGAGCAGGCAGCCAGGCCCACTGTGGCCCAAGGCAAGAGGCACTTGGAGCAGAGGACATGGGTGTTTGCCATAAGGAGCCCTGGGGGGAGCAGGGAAGAAGAGCCTCAGCTGGGGTCAGGCACCCCCCCCAGGCTGCCCTATCCCCTCAGATCTGGTCTTTGCCCCTGATTTCTCTTCCTGGGCTGGTGCCAATGAGCCTTTTCCCTCTGGGGCTATAGTGCCACCACAGCAAAGACTCCTGGCAGGGGAGGGCACTGACACTGCAACTCTGTACCCACAGGAGGTCATTGATCTGACCTGTGAGGACACAAGCACAGACCCGGCGCCACCAGTCAGCCTCATCCTTTTCAATGTGACTGAGTACACGTGCAGCCCTCTCCACACCACCCACAGCCCTCTCAACTGCACCTGTGGTGCTGACCGGGACCCCAAGAACACGCCTGCTGCCCCAGCAGCACACACGTCCCGTCCCTGGCTCTGCTCCAACACAAATGAAGAAATAGAGCCAGTGGCAGAGCTGAGCCCTGCACCACCCTGGCACAGCACTCCCGGGAAGCCCAGTGCCACCACAGACACAGCAGAAAGCATGGAGAACAGGAGCTGTCTCTCTCCTGCCTCCAGCTGCCACAGCTCCTGCAGCTCAGAGCAGGACTGCAGCACTACCACCTTTAACAGTGACTTGGGCTCCCTGGCCAGCATGCAGCCAGACTCAGACCTGCTGTCCCTCTCCCCATCACCCCTTAGCCTGGGCAGCAACAGCAGCTGGAAAGCTGAAGGCCCAGAGGAAGAGTCTCCGCATCTCTGCCAGGAAAGCGACCTCCCCATAAGGCTGAGCCCTGCCTCAACCATTCCCACAACCCCAGGGAAGGCTCAAGGGTCTTTGCTGGAAACTACTGACTTACCACCACGTGAACCAGCCCATCAAGTGACCCCAGCCAGGACCAACACTGACAGCAAGGCCTGGCTGGACAAACTGCACAGTTTCAGGAGGAGCGGAGTCCAGCATCTTTTCTTCCAAGGCATAGCACCCAACAGGGAAACACAGCAGGTAAACAGGGTTCAGAGCAGCTGCTGCCAAGCCCAGCTGGAGCCTGCTCAGAGCAGCCCCTGCTCCCCTTCCCTTTGGAGAAAGCTCTGCCATGCAACTGGGGGCTCTGGTTATTGCAGTTTCCTTCACGGTGGGCCCCATATCACAGTTGGGTTCCTCTGTGCTGGGGGAGCTGGCTTTCACCCACTGCCTTGCCTTGTACACAGCAGAAACCTGGGCTCATCCCCAGATGGAAGCTGGGCATGGTGTGCACCACCATGGAGGAGAACTTCCTGGAGGGCACCTTGCATTTCCTGAGCGAGTTCGTCTCCTGCCAGCACCGTCCCCCCAAAGACATCATCTGCCACCTGATCAAACAGGTCCTGTTGGATGTCCATGAAGAAGAGATCCTGAAGGACACCTACATGCTGCTGATGAAGATCCAAATGTATGTGTTCCCCTTGTCCCAGTGCCCTGGGACTGACTAGGTGCTCCCAGGGGCCTGCCCAGCACACAGGTTATTCTCCATGGTGCTCACTCATAGAACAGGGAATGACTTCCCATATAACCCAGGATGATCCTCTTGCCAACACTGGCACTCCCTGGGCTCTCTGAGGGTGGGTCAGGGGCATCCCATCACACCAGGAGTGTGTTTGCCTTGCTCTGAATCGCAGATCTCATTCTTCACTGCTATGACCTGGCAGAAGTGCCTTCACTGGGCTGCAGCAGTGCCATGAGCTGTCACTGCCTGGAGCAGCTCCCTCACTGCCCTCAGAGGTGTTCCTCCACAGAAAGGAACAATGTTTTGTGATGCTACAGGCCCAGGAGTCCTGGGGATCTCCATGGAGTACAGCCCCAGTCAGGTGCTTCCAAAAAAATTAATGTGGTCAGGGGAGGAGAAAGGGTGAGGTAGAAAGAAAGCAGATCAGGTCCCTGCACAAGTGAGGCTGGGAAGGGCTGGAGAAGGGCAAGGGGCTGCCGTGCCTCCAGATGGATGGTCAGGCAGTTCAGCACAAATGGACAGGGCTGTCCTTGCAGGCTCCATCCAGCCAACACTGCCACAATGGGATGGGACTGGACGCTGCTGAAGTTCATCATGGAGGACCAGGTACTTGGCACCGTGTGTATCACATCAGGCAGGGATCACCCAGCATGCAGTGCCTGAGGGCAAGCGTTGCCCAAGGGCCTCCCGTGGCTGTGCTCTGCTGCAGAGCATCCAGTACAATGTGCAGCTTTATTGCAGCTGCTGAGGGCAGCCAATGCCATTTGGGTGTCTCACATTTACCCGTAGTGCTCCCTGACCCACTGCACAGCTGCAGGCAGATTGTCTCATTGAAAAAAGGCAAAGCAACAGATAAAGCTTCTGTGGGTCACAGTGCCAGTGCAATGGTAGAACAGTCCAGCAATTCCCATAAGGGCATTGCCTGAGCCAGGCAGCCCATCCTGGAGCTACTCCTTAGTTGTGTACATCAGTCCATTCCCAATACAGCCAAATTCCCTGGTGCTCCTCACCCAGTGGCTCCGTGAGGCTCACACGTTCTCCATGTGCCCTCAGGAGAAGCCCCCCGGCCGGCTCCTCTTCCTGCAGTACGTGGTGCAAACCCTGGAGGATGACTTGCAGAAGAATCTGAGGTCACACCTGCTGCAGAAGTCGATTGCCAAGAAAGTGCTTTCATGTGACAGGTGCTTCAACAATGTCAAGTAAGGAACACCTTCTCCTCATTTTCTAACCAAAAGCTGAGAGGCAGGGGCTCAGGGAACACTTGTTGAGACTCCAGGTCAGACTTTCAGACTTCACAAGAAGCAAATTTGGGAGACAAAGGAAAGTGTAGGGCCAAGTATAAAGGACAGGAGGAGATTTACAAAAGCAAATCACCAGAGAGGACGCAAGGCACTTGTAGCTGCAACCTAGCAGGCTTTTCCCAGGAACGAGGTCAGATTTGCATTGCAAAGGACAGGACTGAGAAGGAGACAGTCCTGTGGACAAGTGTACAAATCAAGAGAGCTCTTCTGTTGAGCTGCTCTATAGGTCTACTGAGTGGGACATACTCTTCATTCTTGGGGTCTTTCCTCAAGCTTCAAGTGGATCTAGAGATCAGAACACAGCAAAAACAGGTCTGTCCCCACTAAAGTTCCTGTTTCTATCCTAGGGAAGTGGTCAAATGGTTGGTTGCAGCAGTTACAGGAGTTGGGTTCTGCCAACCTGCAGAGAAGCCACAAGAAACTACCTCCTCTTCAACAGAAGCCAGGGCTGAACACAGCTCATCTGTACCAAGTCTGGCCAGCACACAGGCTTCAACAGCTTTCTTTGCCCAAAAGTAAGCCCCAGAAGTCCTAACTCCATACGGGCATTTTCATGGGCCCAAGTCAAGGTGAAGGCAGTGTCTCTTGCTCCCTCTCAGGTCAGGGAAGCCAGGCTGTACCTTTGACCAGCTTTGCTGGTTCTCCTTTGGGTTAGATGTAGACTTGGTGAACAAAAAAGCATCACCTGGTAGGAAACAGGCTCAGTAAGTATCATCCTCTTGCATGTAGTGTAAGGCTGGAGCTCTTGGCCCACAGCTCAGGCTGCCCTATGCTGCTCCAGCAGCACTCAGTACAGCAACTGAGACCACTCGAGGATCAGTTGGGGGGTTAGCTCTTCTGACAAAAGCATCAGATTCAAAAGCCATCAAGAGACACCAAATCTAGCCTGCTGCTTTCCCGTGTCCCTCACTGCACAGCATGAGGCTGAACTAGGAGGCATCAACAATGCTTTAGTTGGCAAGGGCAGGAGCAGCTTCTCCCTGTGCTGTCTCTCTGACACAGGGTGATGCTCCTGCTCCAGCGGATGTTGTCAATCGCAGTGGAAGTGGACAGATCTCCCACCTGCAGCTCCCGCAAGATTGCAGATGAGATATTCCCATTTTTACTGAATATCCCCCTGAGGAGCCAAAGGTGAGACATGCACGTGCAAGGCAGCATTTGCCTGTGTGAGCAATGGTCTTACTCCCAATTTACATGCACGTCTGGATGCACAAAGTACTACAAGGTATAGAAAAGACAGGCCAGTCAGCAAGAGCATAGCTGTATCTCCCATGGAGATACAACATCACCAGCTGAACACATACATCCAGGTGGTGTGTTGCTAAGAACAATTGATTCCTCTTTTAAACTTCCGTGACCTTAAAACTAAAGAGAGTCTGAAAAGCAGCACTGTGCATCAGCACAGTCAAATACTGGCAAACACATCACTGATTCTCATAGGTAACCAAATAACTCATCAGAAATAATGATGCAGCTCCTACAGCTTTGCCTTGACATCCTTTTGTTTGCTTCTCTAAGAAATGCAGTATCTGAAGCCAAAGCACAAGGGCTTGACTGGCTCTGGTATAAATACAAGACTAGTAGACCCACAGGCATTTCAAACCCACATTTGCAATACCCACCAGGCAGCCCTTCACACCCCTTCAGCAGAACTCTGTGCACACACCAGGTCTGATAAAGCCAAACTGACTCTAACCAAGCTGTCACTTTGCCTAGGACAGATGTAGATCCAGCTGGCCCTGACCACAAGTCACCCCTGCTTGGCTGTGCTCCCTGCAAGTCAGCAGGAATGGGTCACTGCCACACAGGCTGCTGGGCATGGTGAAGTGAAGCAGCTCAGTTTGCCTCATAAACTGTATCGACCTCCAGCTGCCACACGTCACACCTGAGGACAAAAACATGGCCATGTCCAAGTTGCATAACAGGTCTCACCCCATCTCATGGTCTTCCATCCAAGGCACACCTGGGCAGCCCCTGCAGTCACCCCACTGAGTCAGCACACCAGGAATGTGCTGGAGCAGCTGTCTCTGGTCAGGCTGTGCTGTCTCTCCCAAAGTAAATCCCTTTTGTCTTCCAGGGAAGCTTTACTAAACACCATGGAGAGCCAACTCCTGCGCTGCAGACTGCTGGAGCTGTTGTTCCAGCATAGTTGCGATGTCCCCTCGACCTCATCTATGTGTCTGGACAAGATCCTGTATTTCCTGAGCCACTGCTCTGTGCTGCTGCATTTTGAGGTATCCAGTCCAACTTCTTTACCTTGTTTTCTTCTGAGAAAACTTCTAATAATCAAATACTGTCTCTTGTCATAGGATGAAACAGCAACATGGCAAAGGTGGGATGAGATGCTGCAATACTTGAGTTTGCTGCTGATGAGTTACCAAAGCGTAATACTGGGTAAGCAGCTTGTTCTGGCCTTAGCAAACCATCTCATCAAGAGGCTGCAATAGCACTGCCAAATTGTCCTTCCTCATCACTCTTGAGCTCACAGCCACTGAGTCTTTGAAAGACAATGTGCCTCTATCCATGCTAGTAACTATTCCCAGCAGTCAGTGATGTTGCATCAGAGCACCCAACTTACTTTGCCAAGTTCAACCCCTACAAAACAGCCATCTTCCTAAAGGAAGGATGCACTTCCCAGCACTAGAAAGTACACAGGGGCATGCTTTGTACTCACTTGTGCCTAAGTTGCTACACAGTGGGTGGAATAGGGTGGTTTAGGAGGAAAAGCAGAAGGCAAAGGGATCACAGAATATCCTGAGCTGGAAAAGACCCATAAGAATTAAGTCCCACTCCTGGCCCTGCACAGGATACCCCAGCAATCCCACCATGTCCCTGAGAACGTTGTCCAAACATTCCTTGAGCTCTGTCAGCCTTGGGGCTGTGACCACTGCCCTGGGGAGTCTGTTCAGTGCCTGACCACCCTTTGGGAGAAGAACGTTTTCCTAATATCCAACTTAAACCTCCCCACAGGTATAGCCATTCCCTTGGGTCCTGTCACTGGCCACAGTGAGCACAGATCAGTGCCTGCCACTCCTCTGCCCCTCACAAGGAAGTTGTAACTGCAGTGAGGTCTCCCCTCTATCTCCTCCAGGCTGACCAAGCCAAGTGCCCTCAGCTTCTCCTTGGGTGGCTTCCTCTCTAGACCTTTCACCATCCTCACAGCCTCCCTTGGACACTCTTTGGTAAAGCCAGGACACTTTCAGCACTAGTAAACTGGGCAGGGAGCACCATCCATAGTAGTCATGAAAATAGCATTTCTGATCCCAGGAAAGTGGCAGTCACAAAATACTCCCTAAAACTCCCTTAAGTAGTTTTACCAGATAGTTCCTCCAGTCTCTCTTCCCAACTTCTGCTGCTTTAGCCCAGGGTTAAGACTCCTATGAAGGAATGCAGAAGAATCCGCCATCACATCTTACTCTCCCTGAAACCCTAGACAATCACTGTTGTTGAGCTCTTTGGAGACTCCTGTGCAGCTGCCAATTTCACCACTTGCACTGAAGAAAAGGATTCTGCAAGCCTTGCCCCTTCCTCATTTTTTGGGAGGGGCTAGTTCCTTCTTCACCCAGTCTTATGCAGAAGCATCTGGGATAACTACAAGAGGCTCAGCCCCATTCCCAGCTGCCCCTCACTGACAGCACTGCCTCTGCCATGCTGTGATCTATCCCAACAAGTCAGGCAGCCCATCGTGTGCTGCCTCTCCACCAGCATTTTCTCTTGCAGAACACCTGTGGAGCTCCCTCAGTGACCGGATGGACTTGATGATTCAGAAAGCCAAGCCCAGGCACCAGGAGAGTGACATCATCAGTCACCTGGACATTCGGCTGAAGATGGAGGACTTCACTGGCCGAATGCAGGAGGTCCTGGGGCAGCCTTTTCCCCCACCAATCCAGGAGAAATTGTTCATGCTGCAGGAGTTGTTCTTGATTGTCACTGCTACCTGATGGAGACAACCATTGCAGCAAGTGGGACAAAGAACTTCAAGTTCCCAATTTAAAAAAAAAAAAAACAAAAAAACAACTCAAACCCCCCATCTCATGCTGCAGTCTGAATGTCATGGGAGTTGGTTTACATTGGTTTACATGGTCTCAGAATTTCCACATTTCTTTGGAAAAACGTTTGGTTTTTACATGGTCTCAGAATTTCCACATTTCTTTGGAAAAAAGTTTGGTTTATATGGTTTCAGAATATCCTCTCAAATTTGCATCATTCTACAGTTTTATTAAGCATGTTGTACACTTTAAGAAAATAAATTATTTTCTTATTTGCTGAGTCTCTCATCTTGTTGCTAGCCCTGCCCAAAGGAAATGCAGAGCTCTGTCAGTCATACCTTGGGATAGCATTAGACCAATGCAGCCATAAACTCTGACAATAGTTTACACAGCAAGCCCAAATCCCTGGTCAATAATTAAGGAAAAGATTATCTTTTAAAAAACCAAACAGGTGTGAGGTGCAGTGAGGACATGCACTCAACCCCCAACCTTCCAGAAGAAGGCAAAGCAGGAATGCACACACTGGGAGCTGGGCAGCTCTAGGGAAATACCAGCCTGGTTCCCACCTCCACAGTACAGGTGCAAACACAGCACACAAGCAACAAGAGACACCATCTCAGGAACAGAAGAATTTGAATAGCCCAAAACACAAAGACTTCCTGTTCAGTCTCATCTACACAAGCCCTAGGACAGGACTGAGCCTAGCTTTAAACACAGTCTCCTTGTCAAAAGGGACTTTGTGAACAAACATTTCACCCTAGTTATGTGCTGCCAGAGCCTTATTCCTCAGAACCTTGACCCCCACACTCACTGGACAACCCCACATTTCTCCCAGGGATGCTCTGCCAGCACCAACAAACACCATGAACCTCCATTCACAAGGATTTTATTTTCCTGTAACAAACAAAACAAACACACATTAGGAGACATGAATACAGACAACAAATAAATTAATGTCAAAGGAGAGCTTGATTGCCAAGGTGCAAATGAGTGGTGACAGTGAGAACTGCTGGGTTTGGTGGGGGACTTACATCACTGGCAGTGCTGCTGAAGCTTGAAAGAAAGCAGTGCCACAAAACGTGCTTCTTCAGAGGGGCCGGCAGCCAGCCCTGCCTCACCCTCTGGGAGGAATGTTTGGTTTAAGAAGGCAAAACCCCCGGAGCTCAACAGCTACCAGCTGTTAAGTAACCTCTGTATAATGTCCTGGCAACAGAGATTCTTCCAGTTCCAGATGCAAGGCTACTGCTGGCTGAGGGACTCTGCAACACAATCGTGAGATCAAGAGGAGATCTGAGGTGACCCATTTGCCACAGGACAGGTGAGGATTACAGAGCAATGCTGCCTATCATGCTTAAGGGATTAGATGGTAGCCAAGAGCTCCTTCCACCCTCCATGAAAGCAAGTGTTAGCTGTTCCCAGAAACTGGCTCTGACCAGTCCAAGAACTACATCCAGCTGTACCACAGCAGGGAGGAAAGTTTAGCCTTGATTTGCCCTCAGTCCTCCCCCTACTGCAGAACACATTAATGCTGATAAAACAAAATACCCTATCTGAGAAGTGCTCCTGGTATCTAATACACTTCTACATGATTCTAGGGGGAAAAAAAAGAAAAACCAAACAAAACCAAATCAAGATGCACCCACAGTGCCAGAACACCTGCAAGTCTGCTGTCTAGAAGGCAGGACAGTGCTGTTTTGCAGAAAGAACAGAGAAGGATTACTTGGTTCAAGCCACACCAATTTTGGCCATTTCTACCTTTTTAGAGGAACACAAAAAGTTGGGAAAGAAGGAATTCTTCCTCATTACTGCCAGGTTTCATTAGATTCTGCTCCCTGCCTTTCCAATGAGAGCATCTTAGAATGGTCACTGGTCCACTTTTTCTTTAAAGAAGCATTCCAAGGACATGGAAGAAATAGGTGTTGAACCACATGGTCATACTGAATAGTAAGCAAATGCCACACTTAAACTGACCAACCACATTCGCCAACTTCCTTCTGGCAGTTAATGGTCAAGTTTCCAGGGCTTGCTTCTTTCCATCATTTCCCACTGGAGCTCTGTATATGCCAGACAGAATGACCATTCTCCTGTGGGTCCTTCAGCACTCAATAGGACAAAACGACCAGACTACAGGCAGACAAGCCAGGTGCTCCCACACCACATGGAGTCCTGTCCCAAAAAAACACGGCTCAGGGTTTCACTGTGGTGTGGTGTACTAGGAAGCATATTCAGAGCACCCTGGCAGCCCAAACTAGTGCAGTGCAGCAGACAGGATGGTTTACATTGGTTTAGGACCAGTGCAGGACTTTTTCCAAGACTGGCTTTAGGAGAACAGTCAAAACTGTTTCCTTTTCTGAGATGAAGAGCTGGAAGGGAGACTTTCATATTTTACTGCAGTACATGGGACAGGGAAGCAGAGCCTAAGACACCCTGTATCCTGCTAAAGACACTGGAAGATTTCCTCTAGAACCCAGTGGGAGTGAGCACATTCAGATCCCGAGGTTTGATATTGTGGGAACGTGGAGACTGTTTCCTGCCATCTGTGCCTGGAATGTCCATTTTGGGTGGCTTGAAGGTGACTGGATCCTCTGGCATCCTAGTAGCCTGAGCACGCATAAGCTCCATTGGGGATGGCTTCTGGGCACCCTTATAAGACTGAATGGTAAATCCTCCTGATGGAAAAAAAAAAAAAAAAAATCACACTAAGAGCCAGGAAAACCAGTCCTTTTCCTACTGCTGCCAGGAGTCAGCAGTGTCACTGACGCCCAACACCAAAGAAAGCTTGCAAATTCCATCAGCTCCATGTCATCTAAAGCCTATTCCACATCAATGACTGGCATTTCCACTCCTGGTTGCATCACACATCAGAGAAAGTAGAATAAGAAGCTGTCACCTTCACACTCTGCCCTTCCACTGCAGCTCAGTGCAAGTTATTTCTGCGTCTAGATCCTTGGCACAGGTTTTACCCAACTGCTTTATATTTAGGCACAGAAATTACATGAATAGCACACATTCCAAGGTAGTCCCAGAAAGTAACAAGGCAAGTAGGATAAGACTCTAGAAAGAGCTAAGTTTGTTATGGGATAGTTCCCCTCTAGTTCTTGCAAGGCAGCAGAATTTGAGGACATACCTGGATCGTTGGTGGACTTCTGGATGGCTTTGGGTCCAAAAAAGCTCCACCTTTCAGATGGCAATCTGTCCCCAGCAGCATCCATAGCAAAGTCAGAGCCAGTGATAGAAGAAGAGGACCCCTGACTAAACCAACCCCTATGGAGAAAAATCATTGAGATGTATAAAACATGAGAATAAATACTGGAAGTTTCCACGTAGTTAGAGGCAATTTGAACAATTATAATAGGTTTGTTATGACCCAGGTTGCATGCTCAAGTTCCACAGACTTACAACATTTGGATCTATTCAACACAAATCCTCAGCAGGCTCTGAATTTCACCTCATACAATCCCTCAATGGATAAGAATGTTATTTAGCAGCTCCCACCTCAGCAGCCTGTAGGAAACCAAAGAAGGCAGTGGCCTGCCAGGCTCAGAGTACCTGTTTTTATGCTTAGGAGAGGAGTGGGGGGTGCTGCTTGGAGTGGACTGAGCAGAAGAATTGTGTTTGTCATCTTTTGTCGTCTCTCCACTCTGCATTTTTAGCTTCTGTTGGGAAGAGAAACACAGAAGCAACAGAGCTTAAATACAAGACATAAGGAACAACAGCCAGTTTTATTGTCAAAGCCAGACACTTGTTTCTATTGCAGGTGATAAGGTGTCACTTCACCTAAAATTATACTCAACGTTACAATACCTGTATACACCCCTTAAGCTTCTCTGCACATCAAATATAAACATTTTAGAAGTTCACTGTGCTCAGGACATGCCCTTGCAGGCTAGAGGAGGGAACACCAGCACTCATAGGAAGGTTGTGGATGCAGAAGAAGTCACTTCACCTCAGCTACCTGGTAACAGGTCTAAATGCCACAGCATCCATTTGTTTCCAGCACTTTTCAAAGCAACAAAGCTTTCACTTCCACAAGTTCTCTAATGAGAGTGAACCCAGTTCTCAAACAAGATACAGGGTCATGAGTACCAAACCCTATGAAGCAATCCATGTACATCAGGATGAAAACACTGCTCTCGAACAGAGATGAAGCTGGGCACAAAATAAACAGGAATTGGGTGTATGCAAAACAGGTTATTACAAGCTGAACAGTACAAACTGAACTTTGAAAAGTCACTTGAAGGGCAGTTACAGTTCAAACACAAAATGCACAGCACCTTGTAATGTTTCCTGTGGCTATTCAAGCCACACTAATGCAATTCACCAACACTGTTACTCAAACTTTGACCTCGTGGGAGGACACTGGGAGAGTTCACTATTAAATTCCAACTATAAGATTTCTGATGAGCTCTGCTGCCCATAGTAACATGTTCATTCAAGACCTTTGTCTTTGTTTTCAGTTAGAAGCAAAACCAATCCCATCTGGTAACTTCCACATCGGAAATGAACAGTTTACATATTCTCTTGGGATAAACATTTACAGAATTCAACTGCAGGGCATCATTCAAAGGTAGAGCAAGAAACTAGATTGTGAAAGGATGTGCCTGTGTGGAAAGACAACTGTGACAGTCTGACATGACAGTGAAACGTGAGAAATTTCAGGGGGAAAAAAAAGTTTGTTTCAAAACTACAAAGGCTAATGTTAACTTTAAAATACAACTGGGCAACCTTTAGTACACAATGAGCTAAAAGCCCTCAGAGGAAGCAGCGTAAGAAGAGTCTAAGCAACATGCACCAAAAGTTATCCCACCAGATAGATGTCAAACTAGTACATATCCTACATAGAGAAATCCAGTGGAAAACAAGCCTTACGTGGACTGCCTCAGCCACTCGGTGGTACTTGGTCTCCTCAGTGGTGAGGCCTTTGTGGGGTGTGTAGCCAGCATCCCTCAGCCCTGCCTGCTGCTCAAAGCGATGAATGCTCTCCTGAGTCTGCTCTGGAACAAACAAGAGCACAAGTTCACACAGAAAGGCCACCACAAGCAGTTCTAGTGAAGGCAACTTCAGCAACCAAGTGTAAACCCTTTTTTCATCACTCATACCTACATCTTGTAATGAGCCCAGACAGGAAGATGAAGCTAATGAGCTACTCTGACTTGAAAACAACACTGAGACACAGAGCTAAGTCAGATGAACACTGATCTGTCCCAAATCACCAGATAGATTACATATGTAACACCTGTAATTAATCTCATCTCACCCAAGATGCTGCATCACTCCTATTTAAAACTTCCTAAATTCTAGGAGACCCTGAAAAGCTGGATATTTTAAATGGCTCTATAGATTCAAGGGAGCCTTGCAGAACATGTGCTAAAGACCCCTACTGATCACCCAGATTAGGTAAAATAAATTATTTCAGCCAGATACAAAACCAGCATCTAATACACTGATTTCAACTTCACTTCTGAAAAACATAAGCGCTTTCTCCAACCCTCAGAGTAAGAGGTTCACTCCCTAGTGGAACTAAGAAAAAAGTCAAAAGGAACCAGAGCACAAAAAAAATTACTGGAAAAGCTCAGTGTTTTCTTTAAAACAGGTAACACTTCCCATGTTAAATTCATTTGCAGGGATAGTGAACTGTAGATATGACAAAGCCAGAGGAGCTCCTAACTTCTTACCGCACAAGAATATTTTTAGACCATCATAGTTTTAACCAGATTATCATTTTTCATTTGACTAAAACAGGAGCTGCTTTCCAGAAGAAAGTCCATATTTCCTGGATGCTATTTTCTGATGTGTTGGTTATTTTTGAGCCAAGACAGAAATAAGTGCAAAGGTTCCAAAATTCTGGTCTGAAAATCTATAAGTGCTTGGAAGCACTGCTTGGAGGAAAAGATGCAGCTCAGATCCCATCTGCTGAGAGAAGAGGCAGCAGGGACAGATTAACACAAGAGTAATTCTTGCTGCAAAAGGGCACATCATCTCTGCAAACATAACTGACACAATTTTATTTTAAAGCATCATGATTTATGAGGCTTGTTTTTTTAAAGTGTTACTGTCAGTAAGGCAGCTGCTGCTATTAACTAACATAAATGCCAGCAAGTGCTCCATTAGCCCAGCGTGTCAGCTCTCACTGCTTGGGTTAATGTCAAAGCTCTGCCTGTCATTCAGAAATAGCAAGTTAATAAGCAAACAGAACAGCAGCAGCCCCTGCACTCCAGTAACATGGACTGCAGTGTCCTGTCAGCACATAATATACCCTGCATGCCTCCCTCACCACCCACCTCCAGCCTCTGGAAACAGCAAAACACGGAGTGTGGCCTGTTCCCTAGTTCCTTGCCTCCTTCTAGAAACATCCTCCAAAAAAAATCTCACACAGCTCAAGAGCAGAGTCAGACTGAACTCATGAGACCTCCAGCAACTCCAGGAGTTACCTTGAGGCATCAAGCACACTCAGGGGCCCACACTGCATCAGCCACCTTGTGAGAGGTGAGTTCTTACTTGTAATGAGGGAGTTCATGATGACGTGAGTGGCCTTGGCCTTCACCACAGGCACCTTGTTCACACTTTCAGTGGATGATGAAGGAGTTATGGCAGGGGCATTCACGCTTGCATCCCCTTCCTCAACCTGTGGGAAGCAGCAGGGGACAGTTTGAGATGGGAAAGGACCTCAATACCTGGCCAGGACATATCTCTAAATAAAAAGTGACACATGAGGCCAAGCTGCTCTAGCAGCCAGCCATCATCCCATGGGAGTAATTCCTGTGCTGTGCTCACTGAAGCCCAGGAATGTTCAGAGCTTGAACCGAAGAATTCGTAGTAATGAACAAGCAACTTGGATCCAACATTTGAAAACCTGCCAGGCTCGGAGTCAACAAGCTGTTATTCCAAGTACAAAAAGGTCAACAGGAAAGAAACCAGAACATCTGTACTCCTCTTAAATGCAAACTGGACTTCAAGGTCAGCTGGGCAAGAGCACCTTCCACAAGCAGCTCAAGCACAAGCTGTTCACAGAGGAGAGCCTGGTGTGAACACTTTGTTTTTCCCTTCACTCCTTTTATCTGTTTCTTGCTGAGTGTATCAAGAGGTCACAGCTCTACCACTGATCACGAGAGCCCAGCAAAGAAAGAGAAGACAAATGCTAGAAAACAAGAAATCCTGTGAAGCACAGACTTCCCCCTCCTAAAACAGGAGCTCCCTGACTGCAAAGCTTGCTTTGTGTGCAAAACCACAACTTCGGGTTCTCTTTCACAAGAGATTTTAAAACAAAAGGAGGTGTAAAGTAGAGGTTAAGCTCAAAGGGATCAGTTATGTACTTCCACTCACCAACATTTAACTTTACTTCAAACTTAGAAAACAATCTCTAGATTTAAAAGGGCTGGTCCTGCACTCAAAGCATAGAATCACAGTATGGTTTGGGTTGAAGAGGACCTTAAAGGTCATCAAATTCCAACCCCCCTGCCACGGAGAGGGACACCTTCACCTAGACCAGACTGCTCCAAGCCCCATCCAGCCTGACTTTAAACCATTCCAGGGATGGGGCAGCCACAGCTTCTCTGCGCAGCCTGTGCCAGGACCTCACCACCCTCACAGCAAAGAATCCACACCCAACCTACACCCCACCGTCGTGCTCTGGTTTAATTACGCCCGGTTCAAGCGTTTTTATCCACAAACACCGAGGAGATGCGCTTGTCCCAGCCAGTCCCCGGCATTCCCACAGCAGGGAATGCCGGGCAGGAATGCTGGGCTCTGTCCTCAGCCCCTCTCGGGGGTGCTGCTGCGGACGGTGGGGGGGCAGCACATGCAACGCTGAAGGGAGGCCAAGAGGAGG
>JAWWEE010000025.1:14635340-14664701 GCA_035221455.1 Xenops minutus
GGCGCCCCCCCCCCCCCGGCTCCAGCGCTGCGGGGAGAGCGCAGCGCTCAGCGCCCGCCGCCGCGGCCCGCGGGGGCCGGCGGGGAGCGCGGGGGAGGCCTTACCGGGAGCGCGGGGCTGCGCGGAGCTCATGGCGGGGCCCGGCGCGGTCAGCGGGGGCCGGCGGGGCGCGGCGGGGCCGGGGCGGGCCGGGCCATGGCGGGGCCTGCGGGAGCCGCGACCGGCGGAGGGGGCTGTGGCGCCGCGGCCGCGCTCTTATAGCACGCAGGTCTCGCGAGACGCGGGGCGCGGCGTGGGGCACGCTGGGAGGTGTAGTCCTGGCGGCAGGCGCGCCTCGCCCGCCTTGTGGGAGGGTGGGGGCGATGCGGGGAGCGTGGCGGGGCTGCGGGAGGAGCTGCCCCCCCGCACCGCCCCATCCCGAGCGCTACCGCCTCCTCCCGAACAGCCGCCCGCTCACCCTGCTCTCCCCGCCCGCACGGCAGGGGCAGACAGGCTCGCGCCCCCAGCACAGCTCCTCTTTGGGGTCTGCCAGGAGAGGATGGGGCGACCAGCAGGCTCCTGGAGCTCAGGCTGGCTGGTTGCAGGCTGGCAGCCCTGGGGTGTGCACTGCACCCCGCGAGGTCTGAGGCTGCCCTTGGGGAGCGGGGGCAGCAGGCTCCCACAGCTCAGGGATGGAATCTCCCTTGGGATGGAGGAACAAGCATGGCTCTGACCTTCTGGTGAGCAGGACTATCCTCACCAGGGCTCCACACCTTCACAGCAGCGCTGCACAATATTAAATAACCAGAAAGGCAATCCTGTTGCCCCCTGACAGTACCCACTCAGGAGGTGGGCTCTCCTTCCTGGAAGAGTTACTGCTGGTACAGCCCTGCCAGTACAGCACAGTGGAAATAACCAGCACAGCATGCCCCTTCCCAGGGCTGAGCACAGCTCTCAACTCTCCCAACCCTGTATTGAAAGCCCTGTTTAGGAGAGATGAAGGCAGGTATGGGGCAGTCCTGCACAGCCACATCGCCCTGAACAGGGTGAAGATCAGCTGTTTTGTGGGAGCTGTTCTCCACAGGCATCTGCCTGCCCTGCCTGCTCTGTCTCCAGCTCTGCTGTCCTAGGGAGAAGGGGGCAGAGCCACACTCCAGTACAGGAGCATACACCAGCCAGTCTCTGGTGCCAAACCTTTTGTACAGCTGCTCCTTCCTTTAGTCAATAAAAGCTCTGTGCTGCCCTCCAGGCCCTTGGCAGGGAAGGGACCCCAGCCTGGTCTCCTACACTGCAGGCAGGAAGGTCACCAGCAGGGGAAGGAAGCAGGACATTGGCCCCACTCCAATCTCTGCTGCCTACAGGGCAAACAACCAAGGTCTGCGTGCTGCCCACACCCCAGTGCTTGTGACCTCAGAGGGTGACACCTGCCGAACATCACGTGGGTGAGCACTGGGAGGTCTCCAAAGCAGGACCACACCAAACAAGAGCCCACGAGCAAGACATTCACACCAGCTCGGAAGAGTATTTTATTCTAGCAAATTAAAAGAAGTGCTGGCTGCCAACACAGAAAGTCAGCAGCACAGCACAGTCATTGCCAATGCCAGAGAGTCTTTCCTAGGTGGTTATAACCATCTCTGTCTAATGAGGGTCCCTCCTCCATCTCTAGAGGCTTTTCTTAGTTCAGAAAATGGTCATGTCAATCCTGCACTTGCAGATAAACCTGAGGAAAAAAGCCAGTCACTGCATATCCATCTTTTCCGGCTTGAGTGATGCAATGAAATTCTTGTATTCCTCAGGATAGAAATTCTTGTATACGTTGATCTTTCTCTTAATCTGCTTGGGAGTATCCTGGTAGTAGTTCTTCTCATCTCGAGCCATTTCCTGTGACAAAGGAGAGGGTAGGTCAGAGGAGCAGCCCCAAGAGCAAACACCAAACCATCCCACCCACGCCAGCACAATCCCTGACTCAGAGAGGGACCTGGCCACAGTTCAAAGCGTTGTTTTCCCTTAACAATCAGCTGACTGCAAAAGAGGATCCAGGACAGAGAGCATCAGCAATTCCCATTCTGCAGAAGGTCCAGGAGCAAACTGCTCCAGGACCTCCAGGTGCTCCTGGTGCTGGGACAGCCAGGTCATACCTTGTAGTTCTCCCCATGGTTCTGTATCATGTACCGCACGTAGTCGATGAGGTCCCGTGACAGCGTGTTTGACTTCTTCTCGGGGAGGCTGGCCTCGTATTCCATCTCTAGGCAGAGGACAGAGGCAGTATGAACAGGAGAAGGAAGCAACACCACCTGAGAAGTTCCCAGCCTCTCCCCAGGGTAGAGCCTGCCCATGTTGCAGATTCCTGCTGCAGTTTGGCTGCTCGTGCATGCAAGGACAGTTCCCAGCATAATGGCGCAGGAAAATGGACAAGATAACAGCTGTGTGCACAGGCTGCAGGCATCCAGGCCTGTGCTGCAGCTCCTCTCCGGCTCACACCACGAGCAGCAGGCCCTTTCTGCCCAAGCTGCAGAGTGTGACCACTTGGAGCTACCCAGCCCACCATTAAAACATCAGGTACTGAGCCACAGCTTTGTTACCCTGGGGCCACACACAAGCATGTTTCACAGTGACAAGAGTCCCCTTGGGACTGCAAGGCCAAATCCTGTGAGAAAGGCAGGCCAGGAAGGAATCAAAGAATTATTAGGGTTGGAAGGGCCCTCTGGAGATCACCCAGTTCAACAATCCTGCCAAGGCAGTGTCACCTAGAGCAGGTGACACAGGAATGCATCCAGGTGGGTTTGGAATGTCTCCAGAGAGGGAGACTCTATGCCCTCCCTGGGCAGCCTCTTCCAGTGCTCCACTAATCTGAAGGAAAAGTTTTTCTCATGTTGGAGTGGAGCTTGTGTTTTAGTTTTTAGACATAATTCCTTGAAAAGGAAATTCATGACACAGACTCAGGGCAATGGCAGAGCTGCTGTCCTGCTTCCTGGCCTGGCTGGGAACCCCCAGCCAACTGCTGCCCAGGGAATGCTCCTCCACAAGCCCACGAGCCTGGATAAGAAGTAACACCCTTTCCTGCCCTTGGCACAGCACAGAGAGACAAAATAACCCACAGGGCCTTGGGGAACCCCAAATGCAGCACTAACCGTTCACCACATATGGCTTCAGCACTATTTTCTTTCCTGGCTGCTGTCCGTTGCTTTCCACTTCCATCCCCTGTGTTATATGAGAGAAAAAACAACTCAAGGAAAGTCCATTTGGAAGAGTGCTGTGTCCCCACACATTGTTCCCAAAACTCCACACTACATGGCTACAAGGGCCAGGAAATCTCAGCGGGTTTAAGAAGTGTCTTATTTATAAGTAACGTTAAACAGGTTTGTGGGCCAGCGTGTCAGCTCAGCAATGCCATCTGAATGGAGACAAATGGCAAACAAGGTCATTCCTATTTTCTCCCTTGAGTGGGATGTTTTGTGGGGCCACCTTCCACCTGGCAGCGTTGCTCACAGATGCTGATGGGCTGTCCTGGCTCTGCTGTACACAGAGCCTTTCTTTGTTATCAGGAGCAACTTGGCTGCAGCATTCCCAACCCCACCTGCCTCTGTCGAGTCCCAGGAGGTGGACTGACGTCACTTATACTTGTTCTAAAGTCCATTATGTCTCTGCGGTGCTGTGGCTCATTCCCACGACAGGATTTTGGTGAGAAAAGCACGAAGATCAAGATAAACAGAGTTCCAGAAAGGAACCCAGAGCCACCCGCCCCATGCTCTGAGGCAGGTTCCTCTCCACGCTGCCCTCCCCAGCCCCCTCCACCCCCCCGGCCACACTTACCGCCACCTTCTTCGGGATGGGGAGGGCCTTGTTGGGGTCCCCGGACAGGCCCATCTCGGCCAGGTTCTGCGCCACCGACTTGCTGGGGTCCCAGGCATGGCGGATGTGCGAGCTGCGGGGGGACAAGGGACATCAAGGCCGTGCTCCCGCTGCCTCCATCCTCCCTCCCTCCCTCCCCCAGCCCACGCTCGGCCCGCGCCCCCCGCCCTCACCAGGCGATGCGGGGCGCGGCGCGGCGGCGGGCGCTGCGGTAGAGCCGCTTGCGGTTGAGGTTGTAGGAGTATTTGTGCCGCCGGCCCTTCCCCTTCGCCTTCGGCATGGCGGCCCGCGTGGGTCCCCGCGCACGGCCGCTCGGGCTGCCGGCCGCGCCGCGGGGCGCCACGGGAACTGTAGTCCGGCGCCCGCAGAGTCCCGCGATGATGCGCCTCACTGGACTACAACCCCCGGCATGCCCCACGCCGGGGGTGGGAGGTACGGCAAGTGGGAGGGGCCGCGGCTGTCACCTTGGCCATGGCGGCCGGGCCGCCCCCGCCGCTGGATCCGCCGGTGCTGCCCGCGTTCAACGAGGAGGGATTCGGGGAAAAGTTCCTGCGCAAGACCCGCGAGAACCCCCTGGTGCCCCTCGGTGAGCGCGGGGCGGGGGGTGGCCGTGCGGGGCTGAGCGAGGGGCGAGGGCCGGGCCGATGCGTGCCGGTGAGGGGCTGGTCCGGGTTTGGGATTACTGTGGGGCCGGTCCGGGTTCGGGAGTGCTGTGGGACCGGCCCGGGTTCGGGGGTGCTGTGGGATCAGCCCGGGTTCGGGGGTGCTGTGGGACCGGGGCGGGTTCGGGGGTGCTGTGGGACCGGGGCGGGTTTGGGGGTGCTGTGGGACCGGTCCGGGTTTGGGGTTACTGTGGGACCGGGCTGGGTTTGGGGGTGCTGTGGGACCAGCCCGGGTTTGGGTTTACTGTGGGACCGGCCCCGCAGCGGGTGTGCGGGGGAGCTGCCCCTCAGAGCCCCCGTCCTTCCCGCAGGCTGCCTGTGCACCGTCGGCGTCCTGACCTACGGCCTGATCAGCTTCAAGAGGGGCAACACCCGGCGGTCCCAGCTGATGATGCGGGCGCGTATCCTGGCCCAAGGCTTCACCTTCGCGGCCCTGCTGGGGGGCATGGTGGTCACGGCCCTGAAATCCAGACAGTGACACCGGGCATGGAGCAGCTGCAGCCGCGGGCCAGCGCCCACCACCCCCGGCTGCATCCTGGCTGCGGATGGAGGTTTCTAGGGGACTGCTGTGATGTCTTGGTGGAGCCACTGCTGGAGAGGCATTGTATTCCAGAGCACTGGAAACAGGGTGAATACAGTCTGTGATTAACCTGAAATTTGGGCCATGGTATTTCTTTTGATTCCCCAAGGGCTTATTCTGTGACACTAAGGCTCAGCACCCCTGTCAGAATTATTGTCCCTACTTGGTGCTGTCACAATCTGTTTTAATCACGTCCTCTGGGTCATGGTCTGCACCAAGGTGTGGCTTCAGGCAGGCAGTGCACCAGTATGTGAGAAATGAGCTGCCCAGGTAGGAATGAACAGCTGTTTATGGCTCGGTCCTGGCAGGACAGAGTACAGAAGCAGCAGGGGAGCAGTTAGGGGAGGATGTGTGACCTGTTCAATTGCAACTGGTGAGTAATAAAATGAATTGCAGCAAGATTCTGACTGATACTGGATTGCAGAGCCTTGAGAAGCCACAACAGTAAACAGTGTAGGGAGGAAAGGGAGTGGGCACAGTTGCCTTAGAGCTGTGGTGATGCAAACAGGGCACCAGAGATGAAACCCTGTGAAAACAAGTTGGGAACTCTCATTTCCAAAATGAGGTCTGGCTGAGTTCTCTGGGACGTGCTGCTTCTTCAGCCTTCCCCTCCCCTCACCCGTTTTTTCCTGTAGGATGTGCTTCTGCTCCAGACCCATCTGTTCCACAGGAGGTTTCATGGCTGTGGGTTGTCCTAAACATAGCATATGTCCCTAACACAGACAGATGACAGTGCCCCGTAGGATTGGAGATGTCGGTTTATTGTAACAGATAATTTGGACAGTCACAGAAACCAAAGCCGAGGGGATGTAGAATAGCTGTGGGAACGGCTTCCCGGGAGCTGCCCTGGCCTGACATGGAGCACAAGGCAGTGGGGGGACTCAGGGGCCCAGCTGCCTGCGGGAGCTGGGGGGACAGAGCATGGGATGGGGGGGCACACTGTCCACCCAGAAGCAGCTAGAGGTGCTTCCTGCTGCTCTGCAGTAAAAGGCAGAGGCAGGCAACCAAGTCCCAAGGTGTTCTGCAGCACAGCAGAGCTGCCTATGCATGCTGGAAGGCAGAAGGACCAGGCAGGAGTGATCAGTTCTATAGGCAGGGGGGCACAATCCCAACATGTACCACCAAGTGACTCCTACACACCCGTTTCCCCTCCCAGCCCACTGCTGGGCCTGTGCCCCAGAGCCAAGATGCTCGGTCTTCCCCTGAGGACTGCAGCAGCAGGACAGGTGACACTCCTGGCTCTGGAGTCACAACGCAGGGCAGAAGAGCTCTGCACACTTGACCTCCAGCTGACCAGAGTCCTGCAGTGAGGCTCAAGTGTTTCATGGGCTCTGCTCCATGTCCCCCCAGCTGCTGCAAGCCCTTCCCAAGCCCCCAGACCCAGAGCACAAGCTCAAGGCTGTCCCTCTCCTGCTACCTGGGAGTTGCGCAGGTTCCCAGGGCTGGTGCCAGCCCCGCCAAGCAGAGGAGAGAAAGGCAGTGTTGGGGCAGGGAGCAGGACTGAGGCATCTCCCCACATTGCCTTAGGTGGCAAATCCGGGGGGCAGAGCAGCTGCAGACACATGTGCAGATTGTTCTCAGGGACAGTACAAGCCCCAGTAGCAGAAATCTGCCCAACCCTCCTTTGGGCCCCTGGATTAGGAAGCTGTGGGGACTGGACCTGCCACAAAGCAGCTGGACCTTCTACCTCCTTCCCTGCAACCACATAGCCTCCATGTCCCATTCTAGTAGCAGGAGAAGGAGCAGAGCAGAGCCAAGGGCTCCCAAAGCCTGGCATCCCACATTCCCAGCTGCTGGTGGTCATGAGAAAGGGAGAGAAAACATTCTGCAACACTCACCCCACCCCATGGGCTTTTCTCAGTGCCCTGCACCACCTGCCAGTGCTGCAGGATGGATGGGACACAGACACTGGAACCCAAACAGCTTTCTGGGGTGCACAGCCAGGCTGGACCCTGCAGAAAGGCAGCCCACAGTCCTGCTAGGATCCCTGACTCAGGGCTAGGACTGAGGCCTGAACACAGGGCTGCCAGGATAGCCACAGGCAGGTTTATTCCCAGCACAGGGGTGAGATGGAGAACACGGGGTGGGATATTCCCTGCTCACTCAGCCAGGCTCCGCCACCCAGCAACCTCCTGCAGAGCCCGGGCCCGGGGCTTTCTCATTAACTCAGCTCTGCCACCCAATGCCGCTTCCCAGGGAAATGCCACAGTGATTTATAAATAAGTGTAAAAAGAGACCAATGCACCTTTTAAGCAAAGGAAAACCATGGGGAGAGTTACAACCAGTGACTCGAGCACAGCCGAGCTGCAGACCAGGGAGCAGGCAGCCGGAGGCCCGTCCTGAGTCGGCCTCTGGAGCTGCCTGGCTCAGTGATCCCAGCTGTGCCCGCTGTGCTCCCAGCTGTGCCAGGCACAACTAGCGGGACAGGGGCGTCTGTTTCAGGGAGATGAGCACCGAGCGCATCCGTGAGACATCCTTGCTCTGCTTGCTGCTCTTGGGGTTGAAGTCACACAGCTGGGCCACCTTCTCCCACTCAGAACCTGGGGTCTCCTCCTTGGATTCCTTCAGGAATGCTTCCTCCGAGGCCCTGCATTGAGGGAGACATTGAGAGTTGTCACTGGTGGAACCCTTTCCAAGAAGGCTCTCCCCTCGTGTCCCTGCTTCCTATCCCCTTGCTCCAGATGATGAGCTCTGTGTCCTCTGGGAGCCAGAGACACGTGATGCTCAAGCCTGCTGTTGGCTGTATTCACCCAAGACATCATTCAGGGGTGCCAGGGTGTCTGCTTGCTCCCAAGACTTCTTCATCCCCCAACAGCCCCAAAAAGGCCTAAGAGCCCATGGCTTTGCCTCTTCAACCAGCTCCCACAGGGGCTTTTCCAGGAGCTCCACTTGCCTGTTAAGACTCCATCATTCAGAGACGCTCAGCTGCGCCGTCCTCCCTCTGGGACCTCACCAGAGCCCAGTACCTCCCAGCATCCCCCCTCCCCTTGGCTGGGCAGCCAGTGCTGGGGCCGGGACCCCCAGAGCCTGCAGGGCAGGATATGGTCTGTAAGAGGCACATACACGTAGCCAATGACATCGGCGTCCGGCTGCTGGTAAAAGGCTTTGTCAGCGATCCTAGCCCCGGGCACAGAGAGAGAGAGAGCGGAGCGGAGCGACAGGCAGGCAGAGGGTTAGAAAGAGAGAACAGAGGGGGTTAGTCCTCCCAAAGAGTGTGACCCACACACCACAGCACCAGGAGAACCTGGAACCCAACCCTGCCCCCCTGCGAGGCCTACGCAGGGGCAGGAGGCATCGAGATCCCAGGGTGAGCCCAGAGTGGTCCCACTCAGGGTGGCTCTGCACAGCCACCAGAGCCACTCCAAGCCCTGGGGCTTCTCTGCTTATTTGGCAAAGCTCCATCCCTGCAGGGCTGGGCCCCACTGTGGGGAAAGAGGCCCCCAGACAACCCAGAAAGGCAGACCTGGCTGAACAGCAGCTCCCATCACAGTCTCATGGCCGCACTGACCCTAACATACCTGTTGTTTGCCCGGTTCTTCTCCATCTGCTCATTCTGACGCAGGTTCCACTCTTCCAGGTCCTTCTTGGCCTTCTCACGCCACTCCTGCTCAGTGACCTTCGATGCCGCATCTAAGACCAGAGCGAGACAGGTCTGGTCAGCCAGGCTGGCACCCACTGGGTATTCCTGGGCAGCCCCTCAGCAGGCAGGAGAGCTGCAGCCCCCCAAACTTGTCTCCAGTCCCTACCAGTACTGGCCAAAAGGCACCATTGCCCCAAGGACAGCAGATCTTTGGCAGGGGCACAAGACACCTCTCTGGGATGCAGGAGGGTCCCCATCAGGTGAGGGACCCCAAGGGTCCTGACTGCCACGTCACGAGATGCTACAAACATGGCCACACACGGCCTTGGGTCTCACCCAGCTCCTCCAGGCGCTTCTTCTGCTCCTCCCTCCACTTGCGGATGCTCTCAGGTTCCTGGGTCAACCGGTCAGCCTTGGCTATGGCTGCATAGGCATCCGTGGGACCGTTGGACTCCTGCAGGACATGAGCACCTTGCCATCAGCACCAGCTCTTCCCACAGCCCAGCCCAGCCACCCCATGGCTGGCAGGGATGAGGATGCCACACTCCCAGCACTGACAAGCCAAGATAGGAAGGGTGATGGCTTGGGACATCTGGGACAGCATCCCCAATGCTATGCTCAAGCTGCTGTCCCAGCTCCCAGCCTCAGGCTCTGTCACCCAAACAGACTTCCCGGCATTCCCCTTCTTGCCTTGCTGCTCACTGCCATCACAGCTGTCACATCCTCTGGGCAGCTCCACAGCACGGGACAGCCACTGGCCTTGGGACACACTCCAAGGCATTCCCATGCCCTTACCAGTGCTGAGCCAGTCCCAAGACTCAGCTGCTTCCCTCCTTCCTGTGCTGAACTGCCTGCACAGCCCCACCAGGCCACGGAGGTGCTGGCTCAGCACCTACCCTAACACCTTCCGCTGGCTGGGATAATCAGTCATGCTGACACTGAGTTCAGCAAGGGGATTACAGCTTTCTCCATGATCCCCAATCTAATTAATTCTGCCCCATTACTGATGTGATTATCAGCCTGTAAGCCAGGCACAAGCCATGCAGATGCCCCACTGCTGGGCATCAAATGGGGTGAAGGGCTTGTCAGATGCTGGCACAGTGTCTCCTGTAGCCAGCAGAGCTGGGCTTTGGGCTCCCAGAGAGAGCTGAGACCCGGGTGGGCCCTACCCCAAAACACCCCTACCCAAGGGGCAAGTGGTTTTCATAGGAGATGCTGCAGAGACAGCACAGTACATGTCTCATGGCAACCCTGTCCTGACTCTGGCCTCTGACAAGAAATGCTCCTGCCTGCCCCGGATGTCTCCAGAAGCTACTCAGACTGGAGAGAAGGGACTTCTGTGGAGAATGGAGGATTTATCACCTGCTCTTAAGGCCCAGGCACTCCTTCATGGCACAGGCCACCTGCAAACAGATGTGGGGCAGGTCATGGCAGATGGGACACATCTTCTCTTCAAAGAGAATGGAGCAGCCAGGACTCCCCCAGGAGACCCAGACCTTTCCAGGAGCACCGTAGCTGTTCTGCAGCTGGATAGCAAATTCCAGTCAAAACTGGGGGCAGAGCAGCAGAGTACTGACCCCACACCAACCCAATCTCCCTTAGCAGCCCTGGGCCGAGGAAAGGCTGAGCTCTCACCTGAAACACATCTCCATTGACAGTAGCTCCTCCATTTTGGAAACCAGCTGGAGAAAAAGAGAAAAAAACACAACTATGGCAGCTGCAGGTGATCCCAGAGAGGTTAGTGTTCATGAAACTGAAGCAAATCAGTTCCTGGGAGTTTGACTGTGACGTTTCCAGCCCAGCACACTCATCCACAACACCCCCACAGTGCCCTGTCCTTGGTGGGATTCAGTGAGCACCTCTTGCTCTCCCACACAAGCCTCTCCAGCCATTTATATCTTTACAGTGTTTTCACTGGTGTTTTATCTTATCTGAAGATTAGGGAAACTTCCAGGCATGGACACAGGCTGCTGCTCTGACTGAGGAAAGACAACCTGACCAACCCCCACCAGCAGAGGCTGTTGATGGACATGGCTGATCTGGAAGCTGCCTGCTGAGTGCTGAGGCAACTCTCCAGGGACAGGGCCCAGGAAAACACTCTCTGTGCTCCATCAGGACAGGAGGGCATGGATGCAGACCAAGGTCCTTGATAGCCCACCTGGGATGGGCTGCAAGGTCAGGGCTGGGAAAGAGGCAGCAATGACAGACCTGTTTGCCCCCTCAGCCCCAAGGAGCTGCACACCAGGGTCACAATGCCAGCCTCAGGTAGGGGGCTTTGCTGCCAGGAGAAAAGGCTTTGAAGGAGTCACACTCCAGGCCTAAGCTCTCCCCAGTGACCACCACAGGGCTTCTCCTGGCCAGCCAGCTGCAGGCACAGCCATAGTGCAGCTCTGCCCCTATCGTGCTCACCCCCACGACTACACCCAGCTCCAGCCTGTCTGACTGCATTTACCACTGTGTCTGTCAACACCTCTCCAGGCCCAGATCTGCCTCCACATCCCTGTGTGCAGAGCAGTGAAACCACTGCTCCATAGCTAGCACGAGGAGACCCTGTGGGGCTGAGGTAGGGGAATGACTCAGAGTCCTGTGGCAGCACCATTGCCATGTCCCTGGAGAGAGCAGACCCCTGAGCCCCTGCACACTGGAGGCAAGAGATCAGGATTAGCACATTCTACCTGCAGGGCCTGGGACGACAATGTTCCCAATGAGAACATCTTCCATTTTGCACCCCAAAGAACTCTCCTGCCTGCGGGGTGACAAGGCTGTCATTGCTCCTCAGTTCCGCCTGGATTGCCATAGCTGGGGGCACCGACAGGGACACTGGAGTCCATCCAACCCGGGGAACCCAGCCTGGGCAAATGGGGTTGAAATCGCCACATGGCTGGCACCTCCCAGCTCAGGATTCACGCCACATCCTGAGGTTCTAGAAGCCCTTGGGGCCCAAGCACGGGCCCAGACAGCCCTCCCTGGGCTGCCAGCCAGGCCCATCGGGACACCGCACCACGTGCCCCTGGGATGCAGCACAGAGCCCATCACCCACGGGGGATGCCGTGTGTCCCAGGGGGAGCCCCAGCTCCGCGGGGGTGCGGCCCGGGGGACCCTTCCCCACCCCCGCGGCAGGAGGGGGCACAGCCCTCGGCTACCGCCCGGCGCTGGAGCCCGCCGGGCGCTGCCCGCGGCCCTGCCCGCCCGGCGCTCACCCGGGTCCGGCGGGGCCGTCTGCCCGCCCAGGGCCGCGGCCGCCTCGCCGTCGGTCGGCCCGAAGCCCTCGTCGTTCTCGATAACCGCGATCTCGCTCTCCTGCTGGGCCAGGAAGGCGGCGGCCGGGTCCTCCTCGGCGCCCGCGCCCTCGGACGAGGAAAAGAAGCCGAAGTCGTCGGCCATGGCCGGGCCGCCCGCGCCGCTCCCGCTCCGGCTGCGCGGCTCGCCTGGGCTGGGCCCGACTGCGGCCGGGCGGAGCTGCCGCTGTCACTGCGGCGGCGGGCGGGGCGGCCGCGCTGACATCACCGCCGGGGCGGCCCCGCGGGCCCGTCCCGCCTCCGCGCCGCCCGCAGCGGGCACGGTGGGCCGGGGCTGCCCGGGCGCTGCTGCTGGCGCGGCTCGGCGGGCCGCGGTCCCCCCTCACACGGGCGGCTGTGCCGGCCCCTCACGGCCTCCTCCATCTTGGCGGCCGCCGCCATCTTGGGCGCGGGGCAGGGCCCTCCCGGCGGGACCAGAGGTACCGGGCAGCACCCCCCCGGTGTCCGGCGGGCCCCGCCGTGACGGGAGCACAACCAGCTCCCGGGGCTCTCCGGCTCATTCCCCCCGCCCTCCCGGGCTCAGGGCCCTCCCGCACAGCCACAGGGAGCTCCCCCCTCAACCCCCGGCCAGCTCCGGGAACACCCGAGCGGCGCTCGGCACACTTCGGAACCCTTCGTGCTCCCGCCGGGAACACCCGAGCGGCGCTCGGCACACTTCGGAACTCTTCGTGCGCCCGCCGGGAACTACCGAGCGCGGCCAACCCCGCCGATGGGACTCGGGTGTTTCCGGACGAGCCCGAGAGCGCTTCGGGTTTCTCCGGAACGCGGCCGAGCGGTTCCGGCGGCGGCCGATAAACAGCCATTGGCCGCGCGGCTCCCCGACGGGACGGAAGTGCGGGCGGGTGGCGTCACTTCCGGAGAGTGACGGAGCGGCGGGTCAGAGGCGGCGGCAAAATGGCGGCGCCTGAGGAGCGGGAGCTGACGGCGGAACAGACCGAGAAGCTGCTGCAGTTCCAGGTGCCGCGTCCGGGGGGGCCCGCGCCGCCCGGCGGCAGCGCAAGAGACGGTGCATGGGCACGGAACGGGCTGGGCTGGGCCCGCCCCGCCGGCGCTGGGGGGTTCGGGGCGCACAGAGCAGGGTAGGCCCGTCCTGGAGCCGCCCCGCCGGTGTGGGGGTGTCAGGCCGGGCCTGAGGGGAGGGTGAGAGGAGAGAGACCTGTGGTCCCGGTGCTGGCGGGGCGAGTGAGGCTCCCGTGCCTCCAGTGCTCCATGAGCAGAGGTGTGCTGTCATCGCTAACCGGGGAGGCGGGAAGTGGCTGCTGAATAAACCCCACACGGGAAAAACTCCTCGGTAAGTCCCGGCCGTTCTAATCAGTATGAAAAATTCCCTTGTCGCAGCGGGAGAAGGTTTCCTGGCACCCCGGGAGGGTTATCCAGTGCGTTTCCGTGAATGTGGTTTCTGAAAACGTCGTTCCTGCCCCTCACGGTTTGGTAACGCCACTGGGGACTGTCATGATCTAATCTATATCTCCTGCAAAACATGGGCTGAGTCCCTTAACCTTTGGTTTGCCGAGGCCTCGGGGCTGTGCAGCAGCTGAGTGATCATAAAACCAATCTGCAGATGTGGCTTATTGGGGAGAAAACAGCACTAGACAGCTGAAGTACTTAGGGCTGCTCAGTGAGGGATAATTAAACTGAGCAATGAAAATTACCTCCAGCTGCCTAGGGTTTGTTTGTGAGCTGTAGGACATCACCTGGTGTCCGTTGGAGTGCAGAGTTCTTTTACAAGGACAGAGTTTACTTTTAAGAGTGTTTTGTTTGATTTTGTTGCTTTGTATTCGTTATTTTTTTACGGGTGTGTTTTGGATTTTTGGTATGATGTAATTGTGGATTTGTGGGGCTTAAAGGGCCTCCAGGGGCATCGGGCCCTGCCTTCCACAGGTGAGATGGTGCAGGAGTTCTTCATTCCAGACAGGAACTTGCCAAGCCTTTACCTCTGAGTCAGGGGAATTCACAATCCCCTGAGTTAATTAAGGAATTAATCTACTGAGGTGTTTTCCCATGGCTGGACCTGTGAGGGAGCTCGTTTTAGACATATCCCCTCTAAATCTTTACTGCAAATTGGGCAGTCAAATTAAATACAGGCAAAGGGAACAGAGCAGTGTTAACCATTGCTATCCCAGTGTTGTCTGGTGGGTAGGGGAGGTTTATGCAGCACTTACAGATGTGCAAAAGGTCCCATTCACAGCTTCCATCCTCTTGCTGTGAGATATCCTAGTACTTATTAATGTGCTCAGTCTGGACAGATAGGGCCAGCTGCTCTCACCAGTGCCCCTGTTGCTATTTTCAAACCCCTGTGGGCAGCTGTGAAACTCAAGAATCCTATTTCCCAGTGTTACCTGGTGTTGCCATGGACAGTGGGCTGGTGGGGAGAAGGAGGCAGAAGGAACGATTCATATTTTAGCCAAGCTTCCTGTCAAGCCCTGGTTTGGGGCAGAGGGAAATGCTCCTCAGCCTGTAAAGGGGAGACATTTTTCAGTTAGGAGACATGTACTGTCCAGAGTCTGATGTGAAAGCTGTGGTCCAGAAGGCTTGGATATCAGAATTCTTCTGTCCCCTGGGGTATGTGGGATCAGCTTTCATCGTGGTTCTGCTAATCACAGACTCCACTGGTGACTCCTTCTTCCCTGGTACTTCACACCTGGCTGAAAGGGGCTCAGGTGTGTGGTCCTGCTGGTTCCTTTGGAAGTAAATCAGTCCACCTGGAAGAGATTTTTTTTTTCTTTGAAGTCTGCATTTGGTAGTTGGAGAGGATGGCAAAATCTCAGTCAAATATTTGTACATTGGTACAAAACACTGCTGCAGTCAGCTGGGAAACCCTTTAGGGATCCCTGCTGTGTTTTCAAAGATAACTTTACACTTAGTTGTGATGTACCATCATAAGTAATTTATACAAAATTCTGTGGTGGCAGAGCATTGTACTTCCACAGAAGGTTATGTGCCACTGCAGTGTGACTAAAGCAGGAGAGCAGACTGGAGAAGAAGGGAGGATAACAAAGATAAGGTAAGGAATAGCAGAAGGTCCTCAATGGAGTTAAATGGAGAGAAAGAGGGAAGCATGGAGAAAGAGCTGCCATTCACCCAGGAAACAGCAGTTTAGGGTGAAGACTCTATTGCCCTAAAGTGTTTATCCTACTTCTGCTGGAAATGGCTCCTTCCCAGGCAGAGGTGAGTCCCAGCAGCCTGAGCCATTGGGCACAGTTCTGTGTTAGTGCCTGCTCTGCATTAATTCCATTCATGTGTGTGATGGGTTCTGTGGTGCTCTGCAAACAGCTTGGCTGGCAGAATGCTGAAACCAGCAGCTTCCTTCTTGTGGGCAGGGCTGGAATAAGGCAGCTGTCTGCACCCTGCTGGGGCAGGTTAGTGAGAAAAACCAGTAGGGAGAGTGAACTGGGATAAACATGAAATCAAAGTAACAAAGCCTCTTGCAGGCTTTTAGCCTCCCATTTACTGCTGAAGCATTGGCTAATAATGTAAAGGAATAAAAGCATCTAAATTTTTCATCTGTTGAGAATTTGCTGTCTTGACATCTGTATAGAGAAGTTAGATACGAACAGCTTAAGAAAGCTGTGGAGATACAATTCATTTGGGAGATGGAAGAAAGAGCAGAGCAGCTTTTGTAGGATCTGATTATTGATCTGTGCCCATTACACTTGGGCCAATGTCTGATGTTATAATATGCTAATGTAAAGTAATGGAGTGTTATTTGCAAAGGAAAGAGTTGGCACTCATTATACCATCTCTGGCTTCAGCTGGGGAAAACAGAATGCTCAGGGCTGGGTATGGCTCTGATTTAGGGGAAAGAGGAAACATGAAACTCCATCATCTTTCCTACTCAGTATATCGATGAAAACCCTCATAAAGGCATTTGCTGTAATATGCAATGAGAAACTCTTGGTTAAGGCTTTTTTCCAGTTTCGAGTCAGATGTTCTTTACCCTTGGAAACATAATTCTCTGGAATTTGGCAGTGGGTTGGGAAGTAAGAGCAGCGCCAGTTAGTCCTGTGGATTTGGATCTCGTGCTGTGTTTCAACATCAGAGCGTGTCTGCAGAGGCAACGATTTCGTAAGTCCAGTTTACCTTTGTCCATTCTGGGCTATTCTTTCTGTTTCTGAAGCGTGGAATTGTCCTTCCCACTACTTCAATATTGAGAAGATTCTGAGCAGTCTCCAAGGTGGGAGATGCAAATTATTCTTTCCAGCAGCTACTTCACTCTGCTTTATGATAACACTCTGCTTTGAGTGGTGTTTGAGAAGACAGTACTGAGCTGTCCTGGCATTTGTGGAACTTACTATTTTGTTTTCTAATTATTAGCCACTGTCTTGAGCTTGGATCTACATTTATTTGTAGGTTTAAGATTTCTGGTTTAATGAGACTAATTTTAAGTACAGAGGACTTTATCTTTTTATTACTTACTATGTCTGTGCGCTTTGAGACCACAGTGAGTAGGAAACTAGCAGCAAGGTTTGAAGATACTGTTTGTTATCTTAGCCCTGATGATACTAAGAACGTGCTCTTTTGACATGTGCATAGCACAGTTTGCAAGTGAACAAGATTCACCAGATACACTGTAAGTGGTGCAGTGGAAATGATGCGTTTCAGGTTTCTGGTCTGTTTCCATAACTAAGGTGAAGCAGCGGCTGGAGAAGTTCCTGAGACAGCAGTGGGAATGTGGTTGGGGTGATAATGACCAGTATCAGCGTTTGCCAGCAAGAATTGTCTGAGCTGACAGTTGAACTGTTCTGCTGTTCCTTACACGGGGTGTGGGTCATTCTGAACCCTGGTGTGTCGCCCACAACATCTTGGAACTGTGGTGTGTCCTGTGGAGCCTGTCAGAGTACAGTCAATAAGGTGCCGAGTTTTAAAAACTGCCGTTGCACGGGCGATTTTTTTTCCTGCTGTGTTTAATTGTGCAGCTTCATTGATCAGATGAGCAGTGGGAGTGCTCGGCACTGTGTGCTCGGGGTGGTTTTGTCACTTATGCTTTGTGTTGAGAGCAACTGAATTAAGATGCTAAGGAAAAGAAAAAGTAAATTCACCTCCCTGGAGAGCTCTGTGTAGAAGACTGAGTTCTGACCAGCAGCTGCCTGGTGAGGAATGATGGCTGTGAAGGCTGAGGTTGACTGGTTGTGGTGTCTCTGTGGAGCTCAGAAGGTCTTGCAAATGCTGAAGTGATTCAGTGCCTGTTAAATGCTTGTTGATAGTTCTGCTGCTTTCTGACCTGAAACTGCTGAAGTGTTATGCATAATTTAAAAAGGACGGAATGCTCTGTCATGTTATTAGTGCTGAGAGATAATCTGGGCATTTATAAACAAAGGTGTGAATGAGCTTCTGAATCTTGTACATTTTGCAATCACCAGCAGAATTTCCAGGGTGTTGAGGAATGGTGATCAGAAGGTTTTCAAGGCTTTGGAATACACATGTTGTGACTCCATTGTAAAATCAATTAATTGAGTAAATTGCAGATGCCTTTTATAAAGTCCTTCTAAAAAGCCAATTAACTGCCTTCTGTAGGAAGGTTAAAAAATAAAGTCAGAATACAAAACCTAAATTTTACTCAGAAGCACATCTTTTAAACAAGATAGCTAAAATAAAGCACTAAATCCTGAAGCTGAGAGATAATCAAAGGTATTCTGGCAGCAACTGCTGAGTTCAGTGAGCTTCATTTCTTCTATGAAATCCAATTTTGTAGTGCTCTCTTGCAAGGCTTGATGCAGACTTACTTTTTAATAAATATTTATACACCACTGGGCAGTGACTTTGAAGTTTGTTTTTTTTTTTCTGAGCTGCTGCAGTCACAGTTAACAATGCTTTAAACAGTCTGGTTGGTTCCGTGCAGCAGAATGAAACAATGATTTTTGCCCAGGAGATTGGGGAGAAGGTGGTGCTCTGTGGAGACTTACTGACAAAGAAGCCAAGAAATGTTCAAAAAGTTTGAACTGAGCCAGAGTCTGAATAGGCCATTTGTCCACTCTGTTACTTGGGTGGAAATAGCATGTGGAATGTATGAATGGGGGCAGGGAATAGATGCACCATCCTTCTCCAGTAAAAAAACAATTCTGTGCATTCCAAAGTGGTCAGTCTGTCAGCAGTGCCTCAGGGACTTCTAAAGGAAGCAAGGAAAATGTCTATTCAGACACCTTATAGCAAGTGCTGTGGGGAGCGATGTGTCTCTGTGGCACAGTGACAGGAATGTTCACATCAGCAAAGGTTTGTCTCTGTTCAGGAGGTGTTGATGTGGCTTCCTGTAATAACAGACACAATTGTTTGATCTCTTGTGAAGAAATTCCAACTGACACGGGGTGAAATATGCCCAGTGGCTTTGAGGTTTGCTGGTGTATTGGGACTGTGTTTTCTGTTTCAAGCCCTGTCTGTGTTGGACCGGATTTGTGTTTTTTTGCTACAGAATCCCCTGTGATGTTGGAAATGCTGCCTTCACTAGTGCTTGCCTCATTTGGTTTTAGTCTCTGTTTATGCTGGCAGCGAGTGAAGTAATGGTTATCTTGGGTTTTCAGAAATGCTTTTCTGTATTTTGAGTTTGAGGTGGTTTGAGGGCATTGGCCCAGCATATCCTTGCAGACTGAAATCTCTGGGCATTATTGTGTTAAAGTCTTGGCTGTGCTGAGTGCAGTTGTAGTAACAGACCTTGGGCACATTGGGAATTGGCTGATGCTGGAAGAGTGCAAAGGCCTGTTTGAGGCTTCCTGTGTGTTTACAGGTTTGGGTTGGCTCAGGTTGCTCTGCTCTTAGGGCAGAGCACTTAAAAAATGAGCATCGTGATAATGTGTTGTGGTAGCTCCCTCTCTGCTCACGTGTTGCAGAGAACAGTAAAAATGCAACACTTCTGTGGTACTCATCTGCTTTTACTCTCATTCTTTAGGACCTGACTGGCATAGAGTCCATGGACCAATGTCGCCACACACTGGAGCAGCACAACTGGAACATAGAGGTACCACTGAAAATAAGATTTGTATCATTTTCCAAGTACCTGGATTCAGTTGAGTCCTCTGTGGGGAGGGGGGCCCTGCCAGTAGGAATAATCTGCCCACGCCTAAATTTACCCAAGTAACTCTTCAGAGCACCATGTCTGTGTGTCTGGAGAGCTGGTTTCAGCCAAATGCAGCAGAGTCATTACAGCTGTGAACAATCCCTCGACTGGCACATCCTGTGGCCTCCTGTGGAGCCTGTGTGCTGGCTGCCGTGGAGAAGGCTTTCCACAAGGAAAACAGCACTGGTGGCTGCTGTTTGTCATGAGTTATGCTTATCCGTGGGTCTTTGGACAAGTAATACCAACTGCTTGTGTCCAAAGTGTTAAAAAGATAAAATGCCTGAAACCTCCCTTTGCTCTTTCTTGTGTCAAAGGCAGCTGTGCAGGACCGACTGAATGAACAAGAGGGTGTCCCAAGTGTCTTTAATCCTCCTCCATCACGGCCGTTGCAGGTCAATACAGCCGACCACAGAATCTACAGCTACGTTGTCTCAAGGCCACAGCCAAGGGCAAGTTATCTTACAGTGGATTTTGTCCTGCTTCTTGGGTCACTTCATGAACAGCAGAACTTGCAAGCAGGGAAAGGAATTGTTTTCTTTGCATGCTGTTATCTCATTTCTAAATATTTTATCTTCTGAGAACAAAATATAGAGCTATTCCTCCAGCCTCTGTTGCTGCTGTAGAGATTTTCTCCATGGTGATTCACTCATGAGTATGAGGACCTTTTTTGTGTCAGATTGTCTTGCTGTGGCGTAGTAAAGCCTTTTCATCAGTTCATTTGGAACAAAGGACTGTCCCCTCTATCTGGCAGCGTTAATGTTTTTCTTTCTAGAACTCCCCTTAAATGCGTGTTAACTAGAATACAGGATCAATTACTTGCATTAATGTTTCACAAATGAATTTGCATGAACACCTGTAAGACTCAGTGCTTTTAATCCCTTTGTATAGTTAAGAAAATCAATCAGAGCAAAAGCATGAGTCAGTGAGGCCAGTTTTCAGATGTGTCACATCTGAATGAACCATGTTAGTCACATCTGATTTGACATGGTTGGAGCACCGATAACCCCACATGTGCTTGGTGCTGGTGGACACTGCTGTAGCAGGGCCGTTCCATCTGTGGAGACTGTTCTAATTCTGTATTTTGTAATTGCAGGGCCTGTTAGGATGGGGTTACTACTTCATAATGCTTCCATTCCGATTTACCTATTACACATTACTTGATATATTTAGGTAAGTACTTGTTTGTGCTGGCTCACACTGACTGCATCAAGACACGTGCTAGCTCAGATTTGGCTGCACCTCTGTCACTTGGATCTTTAAGTCTCGTGGCAGATTTTCCATTTGTTTGCTCAACTGGTGTTACCTGTAGCCTTGAAAGTTCCTACGTGATTTAGTAAGAAATAAATCTTACTGCAGAGGAAAAGAGCACCTTGCAGCTCTGTAAATGAAGTATTTAATTGGAGTTCTAATTCCTTGCAGCTTTACAGTCTGAGTGCCACAAAAAGGAGTTGCAAAACAGTGTCCAGCTGGGTAGTATTCTTGTACAAACATCAGAATCTGGGGTGGGCTGCATCTTAAACTGCTCTAGTCCCTGTTATTTGGCAAAACCCAAACTGTAATCACCTCTGCTTTTTTCCCTTTGGTGTCTGTTGCCTCTTCTCCCTTTACTGCCCCAAAGGGCTAATGCATCTGGCCTCCTCACGTTGAAAAAGGGAATGATAAAGGTGGTAGTCAGCAGTCCTGCCATCTGCGCTGGTTTGGCAGTTTTCCCTGTTGTATTACTTTTTTTTTTTTCCCCATTGCATTGAACTTTGGAAATGTCTTTATCTCCTGTGCATCAAGAGAACTAAAAACCACAAATATCTGCCTTTCAGTGAAGTTTTTTCAGCCTCAGGAATGACAGTTTCATTGTACTCCTAGTGCAATGTTCTCTTTCTGCAGCTCTTTGCACCCTAGAATTGTTAGTTCTGGATTAGCACAAATGCAGTTTTCAACGTTATCTGAAAAAAGCTGTGTGGCTTTTAACAGCCCATCTTTGACTAAATTCCTTGAACCTCCTCCTGTTGGTGTGGCTTATGCCTGATTCTTCAGAGGAAGTTGAAACTGTTAAATCACACAGAATTTGGATCCTTGCTGATGCCTGGCATGAGATAATATTTGACTGGGGGGTATTTCTGTAGCAATGGTATCAGTTTGGAGCAGGTGGCAGTTTAGGGTGAGAGATTAAAAATGTTTCAAGGATCTCAGCTGTGACTTTTTTCCTCTTTATGAATCCCAGTGACTGTGTGGAAAAGAAAACCTGTTCTTCAGAAAGTCAGTGAGCTGAATTTGCAGTGTCCTTTGCTTCCTTCCTAGGTTTGCTCTGCGTTTTATACGCCCCGATCCTCGTAGTCGGGTCACTGACCCAGTGGGTGACATTATTTCGTTTATTCATACTTTTGAGGAAAAATATGGGAGGATACACCCTGTCTTCTACCAGGGAACTTACAGCCAGGTCAGTGTCACATGTTGGTCCATAGATCCTGGGGAGATGGAGAGTGGGGATTTTGCCAGATGGTATCAGGGCCTACATGGCAAAATTGCTTTTCATCTAAAGCCCAGCTTTGTCCCCAAATTCTCTTAACAGGGTAATGGAGAGGTAGTGAACAAGTGTATTGGAAAACCAGTGTCTGCCAGGCTTGGTGATTTGCCAAGCCTGCAAAGTTGGAAAGCAAAGCTGCTCTGGCTGTTCCTCGACCGTCTGTGTGACTCTGTAGCTGACGGCTTTTCTTTGTAATCCTGCCTTTGTTTTTATAAACTGGTGTGCTATGCCAGAGTCTGTCCTTCTGTTCACCAAATTGGGATTGACTGCCTGGGCTTGTATCATAATGCAGCTTCAGAACAGTGCCTCAAAATGGAGAGGGAGCCCCCAAGAAATTCTGGGAGATTTGTGTTCCATATATGAAATCTGAGGGTGCTCTCTCTAGAAGAGCGACAGCCCCATGGAAACTGCCTCTTCCACAGCTTCTCTCAGCCTGGCCAAGGGAAGGGCCTCCTGCAGTGCATCCCAGCAGACAATTGGATCAGCACTGCTTCCCAAGTGCCAGGGAAGAATGTGGAGTTTGTGTCTGCTCCACGCTGCACAGCGATGGAGCTCACCGCCTCCACAGCTCTTCCAGGCTGCTCTGTCTTGCCTGGAATCCAAACTTAAATAACCCTGGAATGGTTAGGCTACCAAAATTCAGTGCCAGTAAAACAGGGAGCTTATTGTGCACTTATCCTCTGGTCTTGTTAAGAAATGCTCTTGAGTGGGTGGAATCCAGAGACTGTAGATGCAAAAAGGGAGGGATTTTTTTCTTAGGGTTTTTCTGGGAGCCTGCAGCATTATTTAGTTACCTTTTTTATTAGAATTTTCATTTGGTGTGATCTGAAGATTGTGTCCTGTACAGGCTCAAGTAGAAAACTCAGCCTTGGCTGCTGTGGATCTGAGGGGTGAAGGAGGATTCTTCACTGCCAGCTAGGTCTGACAGTTCAGCTGGGGTGTCAATTCCTGTGGTTGCCTACATGGTTTCACTCTGAGTTTTATTGTTCTCCAAAGCCACACCCTGAGAGGATGTGAAAGCACCATTGTAGCCCTCTCAAAGGAGGGTTTCTTCAGAAGGTCTGACAGGTTCATCCTCCATGTTAAAACCACACTAGTGGCAGAGTAACAGCTCAGGTCACACAAGTCTTGTGAGTGCTGCTTTTCCCTTGCCCACAGACCCTGTAACTTTACTTCCTCTGCTCTTTTGACAAGGCACTGAATGATGCCAAGAGGGAGCTGCGCTTCCTGTTGGTTTATCTTCATGGAGATGACCACCAAGATACAGATGAGTTCTGCCGGTAGGTAGGAGAGTTTTCCAAATAGTTGTCTTTGTACTTTAAGTGCAACTTCACTCACATAGTCTCTTCTCATCCCCCAGCAATACACTGTGTGCACCTGAGGTCATCACCCTCATCAACACTAGAATGCTCTTCTGGGCTTGCTCAACCAATAAACCAGAGGGATACAGAGGTGAGTGGGCTTTACCTGTCTCTGGAACAAGACAAATGTCCTTTGACAAATTTCAGATGTGAAACACACTTGGGTTTTGTGCAAGCAGGCAAGAGATTTTGGAATTGCATGGGGAAATACTTGTTGGTTTCGATGTGACATCTCAGAGGACCTTTTTGGCTGCCAGGGCTACCAAATAATTTGTGATCTTTTCTTACTCTGTTCCATGTGCTTCTGGGCAGCTCTTTGTGTGCTCTTTGCTGTGAGCATTCAAGCAGCTTTCAGTGCCTTGTCAGTGGGAGTTGGTGGGTGTGTGCTGGGGATAAACTGAGTGCAGAAACAAATATCCAACTAGCTGTGCCCTTAGCACTGGCTCCTGTGATGCCTGAGGCCAGGAAGGACTTGTTTAGGTGCATTTTTCCTCTTTTCTGAGATAGTCATCTTCACACCCAGTCTCAGTGTCTCCTCAGAAGTCCACACTGAGGTCCTTTTGAGGCTTTCCAGAGCTCTTAGTACCTGGCCTGACAGCATTTTGGTAAGGTTTTGCTGCAATTGGAGTCTTTTCCAAAGCTCTGTTCATGTGTCTTGCATAGTTTCTGCCCTTCCTGTTTCACAGTAGGGGTGCCAGGAGTTCTCATACTAAGTCTGGGTCACTCTTGGCTCCATAGTTCAGCTCCCAATTATTGGCACCTTGAGAGAATGGCTCCCTGAGGAGATAGTCTCTGACTTACTGCTGTTGCATGGCTGCAGTGCTTTGGAGTCACAGCCTGGAAAGCAGAGCTGGAAGGGATTGTGGCCTTAATCCTTGGGGTGCCCTGATTTCCTTCGGAGGGCTCCACTGATAGTGATGGTTACATGATGTACCATGTGTGTTTTAAGGAAGGGATTGGCAGCCATATGTGAACAATAACTTAAAGACCCTCATCTGCACCATTCCCTGTTTCCGACAGAGCCTGCCTCCAACAAAACCAAGCTAAAGTTGTTCAGAAGTGTCCAGAATGGACGTTGCCATCTTCCCCATGACAGTATCTTCCCAAGTCCAGCCAACCCTAATCACCTTACTGAGTGTTTCCCTGTGTCTGACCTGTGCTTCTCTTCCTGCCATTTAAACCCAGGGCTTTGTCCCATTCTGAATGGACATTCAGAGCTATTTTGCTTCCTTCCTGCTTGATTTAAAGAGCCTTTTTGGTTGCCTGAAAGCTTATTTTTTTTCCCCTCAGTCCCTGTGTTCCAAGCCACTTCCTTCCTTTGCTGACTTACAGGGCTTAGTTTGACAAAATGGAACCCCGAGGCATTTTCTGCTTTGGAGTAGAGAGTGTCTGTGGGAGCTGCTTTCCATGGTCCTCAGTGATGGGAAGTGTTTGTGCTGTACCCCTTGCTGACCCTTCTGGATGGGGCAGTGATGTTTGTGTGTGTTCCCAGTGTCCCAGGCCCTGCGGGAGAACACGTACCCATTCCTGGCCGTGATCATGCTGAAGGATCGCAGGATGACCGTGGTTGGACGGCTGGAAGGCCTAATCCAGGCTGATGACCTCATCAACCAGCTCATGTTCATCATGGATGCCAACCAGACGTACCTGGTCTCTGAACGCCTGGAAAGGTAGGATGGGACCTGAGTTCCAGTAACACACACCTTGTTGAGGCAGGCTGTGCCCTGTCCCTTTCCTCCCTCCAGACACAATGTGTAGGTATATAGTTTAGCGTCTCCTATCTGTAACACAGCCCTCAGGTTCTCCTCTTCCCAGTGGGATCATCAGTCTATAAATCCAGGCCACCCTACAGCCAGGGAGGCAGATGTACTACGTACACAGTCCCACCACTGAAAGGTGGGTTTGAGTGCTCTGTTCTGTACAATTGGAGCAGACCCTTGGTGTGCTGGAGCTTTGCAGGAGAGGTTGGACAGTAGCCAGTAGGATCCAAGTGGAGTAAAGGCATTGCAGGCAGGAGAGCTGGTGTCTACAGCTGGTTGGTGTGTGCTGCTGCCTGTGATATGAGCTCTGGCTGCCTTTCTGGTGGGGCCTCACAACTCTTCAGGACAGACAGGCTGTGTCCAAAGTAGGATCCTACCTTCTGTCTGCTCCTCCTTTGCCCCACAGTCTCTGGGGACCTGGTAACACGTTCTGGTTTCTGAAATGTGCAAGAAATTACCTGAAGGAGATAAAACTGGGAAGAGTCTCAAGTATGAGGCAGAAATCCTGGGCACTGCTTTTGTGTTGTCTGTCAGCTCTGTCGAGCTGCAGTGGCTGAGAAGCCTTTTGAGTTCAGTTCCACCCACCCTGGGGAAGCAGTTTGTGTGTGAGGGACTGTGAGGACGCAGTTTTGCCTCTTGGGAGCTTGTGGTACTCCTGTTGTGTGCTCCTGTCAGTTTGAGGCTGTCCCTGCACCCTCGGGTCTACCTTCAGCCCACCAAGCCCTCACTGTTAGCCCTGACCCCTTCCTGCTCACATCTGCAGGGAAGAGAGGAACCAAACCCAAGTCCTGAGGCAGCAGCAGGACGAGGCATATCTGGCATCCTTGCGTGCGGACCAGGAGAAGGAGCGCAAGAAGAAGGAGGAGCGGGAGAGGAAGAAGAAGAAAGAGGAGGAGGTGCAGCAGCAAAAACTAGCAGAGGAGAGGCGGCGACAGGTGAGAGAAGAGGGACTGACTGTGGAGAGGCCACTGTGCCCTGTGGGACACTTGGCCTGCAGGAGAAATTGCTTGGCATGGCGGAGTTGCTTGTCTTGCTTGGGGCTTGAGCATCCCTCGAGCCTCCCAAAGCAGCTCTGCTGCAGGGGACAAGCATAGAGGAAATTCAGTGCATAGACATTGCTCCTACTCTGTCCTTGCTTTGCAGACACTGCAGGAGGAGAAGGAGCGGAAGTCGGAATGCCTTCCTCCTGAACCACATCCCGATGACCCGGAGAGCGTCAAGATCATTTTCAAGCTGCCTAACGATTCCAGAGTGGAGCGGCGATTCCACTTCACACAGTCACTGACGGTGAGCTTGGGGCAGAGCTGATGGGCTTCCCAGAGCAAGGGGGGCAAGAGACTTCCAGGTGGCTCAGCAAAGCTTTGGACTGTGACAAATGGTGACCTTAGCTGGCAGAGCTGCTCCTGGGTAAGGAGCTGTTGTGAGGCCTGGTCCCACCAGCCTAGGAGAGAGGGAAAAATGGAAGAAACTTCTTTTTCTTCTGCCTAGAAGCTGAGACTTTTAGTGGACTGGAAAGTGTCCCTGCGTATGGTGGTGGGGTGGAACTGCTTGATCTTTAAGGTCCCTTCCAACTTACAACATTCTGTGATTCCATTACTCCTTATTAAATAATGGTGTAGGAAAAGCAAGAAACAGTATCTGGACTTCCCAGGTGCTCTGTGACAAGTCCAGTTTCAAGTGTACCAAGGCAATGGCCATCTCAGGTCTACAACACAGTGATGATGCAAATTTGGTAACGTTCCCCTGCGAGGTGCCAGGGAATTCAGCATGGCTGTGTCACTGCTCCCCCAGCTGGCAGTTATTTCTGTGCTTCTTTCCCAGGTGATCCATGACTTCCTGTTCTCCTTGAAAGAAAGCCCTGAGAAGTTCCAGATTGAGGCCAACTTCCCCCGCCGTGTCCTGCCCTGCCTCCCCACAGAGGAGTGGCCCAACCCCCCCACGCTGCAGGAGGCCGGACTCAGCCACACGGAAGTCCTCTTTGTGCAGGACCTCACGGACGATTGACACTTCTCTTGGTTTTGTTTTTGGTTTTGTTTTGTTTTTTTTGTTTTGTTTTTTTTTTCCAGAAGACACAAAACGGAAAGAGAAATTCATATTATTATTATAATACAATATTTTTTTTAAAAGACTGCGTACAAACGAGGGATCAGAGACCACATGGCCCGTGCCAGCTGTGCTGCGTGTGTGCGCTGGCGAGAGGACGCGTGCGCACGGCCATCCCCTGCACCGGGGCGGGCAGAGAGGGGGGAGCTGGTGTTGCCCCTCCACCCTCCCTGGGGAGGAACAGGAATGGCAGCTCTTGGTAATTATTGCTTTTATTGATGACAATAATAATAAAACCCCAACAACCCGACATCGCGTGAAGATTTGATACTCTGCTGCTCCTGAGAGACACGAGATCGAGCACCGGAATGTGCTGGGAGTGGGGTGGAGGAAAGGGCTGGACAGAATCTCTTCAGCTTCCCTCTCTGTATAAATACTGTTCTTTTAATATTTCTCTTGCTTTGTAATGACCAAAGGAGAATGGGGTTGACTATAGTATTAACTTTTTGATAAAGAGCTGGTTCGATTCTTACCCGTGTGGGGTCTTGCCCAGGGTTCTTAGCCTGCGTAGTGTTAATAAACTCTGCCTCTAGCATTTCTGTGCCCATGCTTTCTGCCCGGGCCCTGGGGAGGGGGTGCAGCTGCTCTGGGTGTTGTGGCTTATGGAGCTGTGGCTGCACTCAGCTTCTGGCCTGGAACTGGTGACTTCATACCCCAGCCTTCTCAGCCCGTTTTCAGAGGGGCGGTGCTCTTGTCCCCTTATTGTACTCCATGGCCTCCTGTGGCCATGCTCCCAAGAGCTCTTTGTTCTTATGCTGAGCATCCCAGAACTGGATGCAGTATTCCCTGTGGGCTTTCACCAGAGCAGAGAGGCAGAATCCCTTCCTGTGCCCTGCTGCCCCCACTGCTTTGGATGCAGCCCAGGACAGGGTTGGCTTTTTGGGCTGCCAGTGCACACTGCTGTTCCCATTCTAGCCACGGAGCCTTTGGGATCAGCAGGTTTGGTGGAGCGCCTGGGGGAGCTGAAGGTCCTGCCCTCTGTGCTGCTGGGGGCCCCTGGGACTGGACTGGTTTCCCAGCTGGCCTGGTTTCCCAGCTGGCCTGGGGTGCACAGGGATAGCCTCTTCTCTGGCTTGGCATGGGAATGGAGGGTTGGGCTGGAAGACAGGTGCAAACTGCCCCACTCTGGTGTCACTGGAACCACCCAGAGAGATGTGCTGTCGTGGGGTGGCAGCCAGGAGGACTTTCCATCACTGTGCCAGGTGTGAGGGGTCTCGATGTGGGAAGGAGGTCCGTAGTGCTGTAGAGAACAGACCCTGCTGGGGCAGAGCACCCGGACACCTCTTGCTCCTGCCCTCAGGCTCCCCTGGAGCATCCTCCAGGCTCCTCTCTGGGGCTCTTCCAGCTGCTCAGTGACAGCCTGGGGACCCCCATCCCTGCTCCCCATGGAGACAGGAGCCGGGCACAGCGTGTTGGTATACATCATACATTTATTAGTGAATATCCCTCTCAAAATCAGCCACAACATTAAAAAAAATAATGATTGCACTACTTGGTCAAGCAGAACTAGCAACTTTCATTTTAAAAAAAGTACAAATCTGTTAAAAATTTCAATCAGTATAATACACATATATATAATACAACATACTAGTTATGTTAAATGCTACAAAACCAATATGATTCCAATGGAATGGAAAAAAACAAACACTTTTAGAGCTTTAAGAACCTTTTTTTTCTATATATTAGCCTTTTTTCAAATACATACATGGGAAAAATGAGGTAACTGTAAAATGTGCAAGTAACAGAGCAAAAAAAATTATATATATATATTTATATATATATATATATATAAAAACTTTCTAACACAGAACACACGTCCTAGCACCTTCCGGGGAGCCGCGGGGGCCGCGGGGGTCCCACCGGAGGGCCCGGGGACTGGTATAATAGAACAGTAAACAGTCCACTATCCCACCACAGGAATTCATTGGTAAACAGTGGTATCTACAGCGCAGTCAGCAATCACAAACACCCTAAATAATTGTTTTTTAGTATTTTTTTTTGTCGTTTTTTCTTTTTGTTATTTTTTTTTAAATGATACTTTTAGCTGCTCATTGGAATAAATTCTGCAGCACACGAGCTGTGAGCTTTCGAGTCGCCGTCAAAGGACCGTAAGGCTTTCCTGGCTCCCTGGGCACCGCGAGGGCGGGAGGGGAGGAGGGGGGCGTCTCCGGGGGCGCGAGGCCGCCGCGCGGCACGGGGACTCCTTTGGTTATCTGTCACTGAGTGAGGGACGGGGAGGGGGCCGGGGTCCTGCCCAAGGGGCACCGAGCCCAGCGGTGCTGGCGCCTGTGCCGCGGTGGAGCTGGTGGCGCCAGGCCGGGACCCTCGGCCTCGACGCTCCCCATGGAGCACGGCTGCCAGAGAGGTGGGAAAGGGCAGCGAGGGCACTGGCCCGTCACCCCACGCTGCCTGGCTAGGCAGTGACCAGGGCCCACCGGTGGCTGGCACTGCCCTGCAGGCGCCGTCGTGCCCACCCACGTGCCGGGAGCGGCCCCTCGCCTCGCACCCGGCCGAGGGCCAGCCCCGCGCCTGCCCCCCGCCCCGCGGGGAGCGGCCCCCTCCCGCCCCGGCCCCCTGCACACGCCGCCACCGCGGGCGCCCCCCACCCCGCCGCCG
>JAWWEE010000025.1:14681708-14698170 GCA_035221455.1 Xenops minutus
CGGCCGCCGCTGCGCCCCGTACCTGAGGGAGGCGCTCCCCCGGCTCTCGGTGCCGTGCCCCGGCGCTGCCCGCCGCTCAGCCCGCTCGCATGGCGCGGCGGCCGGGCCCGCCGGGCTCCGTGTCCCTGCCGCTCCCGGTGCCGCTCCCGCTCCGGCCTCAGCCCCGCCTCATGGCGCCCCCGCGCCCCTCGCGCCGATGGAACCGGCCGCGCCACGCCGCTCCCCCCGCCGCGCCGCGCCGATGGGCGCGCCCGCCGCCTCCTGCCGTACTGCGCCCAAGAGCGGCGCCCACTAAAGCTCGCGGCGGGGCGGTCCGGCCGTAATGCTCCGAGTGGCAGCGCAATGTGCGCCTGCCCGCGGGTGTGCTGGGGAAGGTCGCAGAAATCACACTCAATTGAGTTGGAAACAATTGAGTTGGAAAAAACCCCTCAGGTGATCTAGTCCAACCTATAACCGAACACCACCGTGTCAATTAGACCATGGCACTAAGTGCCACGTCCAGTCTTTCCTTAAACGCCTCCAGGGATGGTGACTGCACCACTTCCCTGGGCAGCCCGATCCAATGTCTAATGACCCTTTCTGTGAAGAAATTCCTCCTGACTTCCAACCTAAACCTCCCCTGGTGCAGCTTGAGACTATGTCCTCTCGTCCTGGCGCTGGCTGCCTCGGAGAAGAGGCCGACCCCTGCCTGGCTACAACCTCCCTTCAGGAATTTGTAGATGTCCTGGGACAGCCCTGAAAAGCATGGAAGTGTCCCGGGTCAGCCAGGGGCAGTTCGCAGAGTGATGTCCAGCACCAGCCCTGGCGATCTCAGAAGGGGCACCCTGGGCCAGCCCTGGGGGGCTCCAGGGGTACCCCCAGGCAGCCCACGGGGTCTCTGTGAGGGTGTCCCGGGACAGCCTTTGCAGGGGCTGGAGCGATGCTGGACCAGCTCTGGAGAGGTTTGCTGGGAGCGGTGTCACGGTCTGGTCCCTGTAGCCCCTTCTCTGAGGGCTCCCTGGCCCAGACGTGGGGTGATAGGGAGACCTCAGAGCAGGCTGAGTGGTTGGGGGGACCCCAGAACTTCCCCAGCATCCAGACCCTGTGGGTTGCCCAGGGAATAGGGGTGAAGGGGCCCAGGGCCATGGAGGCGAGGGTCCAGCAGGCGCAGGGTTGGCTGTCCCCCTCCGCCACCTCCCAGCCCTCTTCTGCCTGAGCAGAGCTGGACAATCTGCCCTTGTCCCCAGCAGGTCTGAAGTAGGTCAGGGAGGCTGGGCTGAGCCCCCGCAGAGGGGAGTGGGTCGCAGGGGGGTGCAGAGGGCCCCAGGCACCCGCCCTAGTGGCCACACCACAGGTTTGGTACCCACCCCTTGTCCTGGTGGGCCCCCGCTGTCCCCAGCCCAGGGGATGCGGGGTATTTCCCCAAACACTCTTTGGTCTCCTGGGATGCTCTGGGATCCCTCTGCATCCCCGCAGGCTCTGCACCCCTTCCTGGAGCCAGAGTGCCATGGGTGCAGGTTGGGGTGGCTGAATCCTGAGGGATGGTGCCCAGTGTGGGGGCCAGGGGGGCTGGTGTTGGGAAGTGTGGGGCTGGGCTGGGCTGGGCTGGGCTGGGAGGGAGCTGCTGGATGACCACGGGGAATAAGAAAGATGAGGGAGGGATTTCTCACCCCTTAATTGCAGTTAATGATTGATGAACATGTTTACTGCAGGAGGCAAAGGTCTGGTGCTGTCAGGATGCGAGTGCAGAGGCAGCATCCCCAGCCACACGGCCACAGGTAAGGGATGTCGGTCCCGGCTCCCACGGGCACCACGGCCCATTGAGGGGGGAGGTGGGCATGTCCGTCAGCTGTGGAGCTGCCCACAGCCCGTGGCACAAGGAGGGAGACCCCCTGGTAGTTCCCGGACTCCCAGCATTGCTTGGGGAAGCCCTGTTGGACGTGAGGAACGGAGCCTCCAGCCATGCCCAGGAGAGGCTCCTGGGGTCCCCAAGCACACTCACAGTCTCCAGTACTTGGGGGTCAATCCCGTGACCCCATGCCGTGTCCTCAGGGAGCCTGTGCCCAGGGGTGCAGGATGGAGCCTGATGGTTTCTCACCAGCCCAGCTCAGCAGAGGGACTGTCCCCACCAGCACCCGTCCTGCCCCAGTGACTGCACCCCAGGAAGGGTTTGGGGAGGGGCAGCCCTCAGTCCCTCAGGTGCTTGTTCTCTGGTGTGTTCCCACAGGCTTCCTGGCAGGATGGCATGGCGCTTGCTGGTACTGCTCCCCTGCCTCCTGGCAACAGGTAAGGACTCTTCTCGGCATCCAGCATGCATGGGCAGGAGGGTGTTGGAGCTGCTTTCAGCCCCCACCATTCTTTCTGAATTCCCTGAGAGCAGCTGGGACCCCAAAACAGCTGTTCACCCCACTGGATAACTTTGCTGCCCCAGGACAGGGCAGGGCTGGGCAGCGGGAAGAGCATCCAGTATGAGGGCTGCAGCTGGAACACAAGTATGGTCTGGAGGTGTGGGATGAGCACCAGTGAGGGGTGGTGGGTTCCCCTGTCTTCCCTGGAGGCCCAAACCATGGCCAGGAGCTGGAGCTGGAGCTAAGTAGGTGCAGCCAGATGTGGGGCTGCTGCCAGAGCTCAGTGCTCAGCTCCTACTTCTTGTAGTTTCAGGCAATACAGTCCCTATCTTCAACATGAGCATTGTTTATGTGCCTGAGGACCTGGAGCTGGGTGAGTAGGGCAGTCTTGGGAAGGCCCTGGATGCTGAAGGAGGAGCTGGGAGTTCCTCAGGCAGGGGCTGACACTGCCTGTGTCCCCAGGCCAGTTTGCTTTCCAGCTGAAGGCTTATGACCTAGACAAGGATGACATCCTCACCTACGGAATCAAAGGGGAAGATTCCTTCTACTTCCGTGCTGATCCCAGTTCAGGCAATGTGACACTGAGGAACTCCCTGGACCGTGAGGTGTGGAGAGAGATGGGGGGAGATGTTTCTGCCTGAGTGGGGGTCTGGGGTGATGGGGATGGAGGGCAGAGCCATGAGTCATGTGGGAGAGCTGCTCATAGCAGTACCACGGGCCACTTCCTGGCCCCAAAACCCAGCTCCTGGGTGGAGAGTTTTCTGGGAGAAGCATCCCACACAGAGGTGGGGACTGAGCTCCACCTGGTCCTGACCAAGTCCTGCCTTGTGTCCCCTCAGCTCCAGGCCAGGCTCACTATCACTGCCACAGTGTCTGATGGTGTAAATATTGAGGTAAGTGCTGGGGCATGGGCTGGGTGTCTGCAGTGGGAAGGAAGCAGGGTCTCAGCAGGGCCATGGACGAGGCTCAGTGGGGAAGGGGACTGGAAGTGAGTTGGTGATGCTGGCTGGTTTCAGAGCCAAGGTAGGCATGGGGTGCCAGAACTGCACCCAGCTCTGCTGGCCACCATCTCTCATACCCATCCTATGTCTTCCCTGGCACCTGGTAGGTCTCCAAAACACTCCCCATCATCGTGGAGGACCGTAATGACAATGCCCCGGTCTTCTGGAATGCGCCGTATATTGCCTCCATCCATGAGGTACCTTCCCAGGACCTCCCAGCCCACACAGGCAGCAGGACAGGGATGCTGCGTGGCTCCTGTGGGATGGGTGTGCCAGCAGAGGGACAACAGTGTGCCAGGAACCCTATGACCCCACACTTGGGTGTAACAGTGTGCTGGGAACCCTGTGAACCCACACCAGGGCGTTTTGTGATGGTGTGCCTGGGTGTGGGGTGATGGGAGCACCTGGGAGCATTCCGTGCCGGTGCAATTCCCAGTGGCTGCTTCTGTGTCACCCTGAGGTGCTGACACACAGCAGGGACTCTGCCCTTGCAATGAGCTTCCTGCCAGGGTGTGCCTGAGCTGCCTCTCAGCCCAGGACAGGGTGACGCTAGATCAGGGTACAGATGGGGTGTGGGACTGAGTCTGACCCCCAGCCAGCAACTCCAGGACTGGGATGCAGCCCCTGCTCCCGAGGAGGGTGGCAGGGGGATCTACCCTCTGCCCAGCTTGAGCAAGGGCAGTAGCTTGTCCCTGTGTGTCCCATGGCACTGGGCAGTGCCTGCAGCCCTGCTGGGTCAGAGCATCCCAGAGCAGGGCTGTCAGGGGTTGGGCCCAGCATCACCACCCCTGCTCTCCCACCATCACTCCCCTGTGTGCCCAGAATGAGAAACTGCACAGCATCATCTACACCGTGTTTGCCAATGACAGCGACACTGGGAACGCCTCCAGAGTCAGCTACAGCATAGGAGAGGTGAGCACAGTCCATTGTGGGGTGGGGCATGCCAGACAGAAACCCCACTCCTGGGACAGCCATGAGGCTGAGGTGTTGGGGGTCATGGCCAGGGCAGCCCCATTTCTCTGGGGGAGCAGGGTTTCTCAGGTTAGGACCAGGGTATGTGTCTGTCTCTGCACCCACTGGACAGCTAGTGCAAGGTGCTGAATATTTGCAGGCTGGAGATGAGCTTGGCCAAGCCTGGCAGAAGGATGGGGGTTGAGCCCCCATCTCTGCTGGGGCACCTCTGCTCCCTGCCTTGGTGACACAGGGTGATGTCCCCTGTCCAGGTGATCCCAGACAGCATGGAGAATCACCAGCTCTTCTACATCTTGTCCAATGGGAGTGTGGTGCTCAATGGTACACTGGATTATGCCAAGAGCACCTTCTACCAGATCAAGATCATTGCCAAGGTGGGGGGCCAGCTGGGTGCAGGGGGGTACAGGGCTGCCAGGTAAAGGGGCTGTGGGACTTACAGGTACTCTGCTCCCCAGGATGGCGGGGGATGGCTGCACAACAATTGGAAAATCCAGGAGAGCTCGACCTATCTGTCCCTCACAATTGTAGACGTGCCCAACCTGGACCCACGATTCCTCAACGAGCCCTACTCAGGCTCTGTGCCTGAGAACTGCTCCCTGGTCAGGAGCCTGCTTGCCCCGATGTCATCTTCCTGCCCCTGCCCCTCCCTGGGGCCTCTGATGCCCTTGTGGGTCTAGGCCACCAGGCATGGGGGCAGCTGGAGATGTCACAGGTCCTGGTCTGATGGCCATGTCCCCACAGGGCACCACTGTGCTGACTGTCACTGCCATGGACAGAGACACAGGAGTGAATGATAAAATCTTCTACAACATCACCAGTGAGTGATGGGGCATGATGGGATGGGCCAAAGATAAGTAGGGGCAATGTGGGATGGGCAGGGGGGTTGGTCAGACAGCAAGGAGACTGGTTCTGGGCACCCAGATACTGCCAGCATCTCCTGCTGTCAGAGAGACAGAGAGCCAGGCCTGCCTTTCTGAGTGGCTGTCACTGATTCTTGCTGACCCCTTGTCCTAGATTCCAGCGTCCCCTTTGCTATCAATGCCATAACGGGCACCATCACTGTGAATGAGCCTCTGGACCGTGAGCAGCTGTCAAGCGAGGAAGTGCTGCTGGAAGTCCTGGTGAGTAGGAGGCAGCAAGGGGAAACCCATCCTTCTCCTCTCCCTGGGCCCCTTCACCCCGCTCTCTCCTCCTGCCCAGGCATATGAGAAGAACCTGGACATTGAGAACAAGGTGGCCCAGACCAAAACCCTGGTGACAGTCATAGTGACTGATATCAATGACAACAAGCCCAAGTTCTACCACTGCTCGCTCTCCAGTTGCAACTTCTCCACCAGTGCCCAGGACAACTTCAGGGGCAACATCACAGAGCACTCCTCCAGTAGACTGCCTGTGTCCAACCTCAACATCGTTGCCCATGACCCAGATAAGGTAGGAGACTGTCCATGGGGCTGGGTCAGGGTGCAGGTGTCTGCCCACCCACGCTCACTCCTGTCTCTTCCTGGCAGGGCATCAACAGCACTTTTAAGCTGAGCCTGCAGGGTCCAAATGCCAAGGCCTTCAGTGTGTCCCCTGAAACAATCGTTGGCACAGGGGAGGTCCAGCTCCTGGTGTACGATCCATCCTTAGTGGACTACGAGATAAGCCATGTCATGGTGGTGCAGGTGGGACCTGTAGGGCTGGCTCGCCATGGGGCCAGTTCCTGCTTCCTGCATATGCTAGGGCACAGCATGGACGTGGCCCTTCTCCTGCAGGGCTCAGGAGCCAAAGCAGAACATGACTCTGCCCTGGCATCTTGTTTGGTGCAGGGGAGCTGGGCTTGACTGTGACAGATCTCTCTGTAATGTTTGAGGACCCAGGTGAGACACAGTCCTTTCTCAATCCTGCAGATTATTGCTAATGACACGGGGAACCCCACAGACTGCTGCTCCACAGCCACTGTGACCATCGACCTCATTGACACCAATGACCACATCCCTGAGTTCCCCCAGAGTACCTACAACCTGAGTGTGATGGAGCACAGCCCTAATGGCACCGTCATCTCCCCAAACATCACGGTCAGGTGCTGGGCAGGGAATGGGCACTGCTTACATCCCCCAAGCAGGGCAGTGGGCAATTCTAGTGCAACTTGCATTGAGGGCACTGATCTCTCCATGTACACAGCAAGGACTCAGTGCCCACAGGACCCCTTGCCTATCAGGGTGATTTTTGGGATGCTTACTGCCAGCAATCACTGTCCCAGACTCATCACTCCTCTGGGAGCTGGAACAGATTGACCAGATGTTTTCTTCTGTCTTTTAGGCCTACGATCCGGACAGTGGTGTCTGGGGTGAGATCACCTACCAGCTGCTCCCAGAGAGCATGTACGTAAGGGCACAGCCAGCCACGACTGGGGCATCATCCCGGCAAGGAAGGTCCAGGCCTGATCCCCAGTGATGGCTCTTTGTATGTCGTAGTCGTAACATCTTCATGGTGAATGCCACAACTGGGGCACTGCTGGTGCAGAATAACGACTTGCTGGACCGGGAGACTCGCTCTGTCTACTATGCCACCCTCCAGGCCAGGGATGGGGGCAACCAGGTGGGCAGTACTGTGCTGGAGATCACCTTACTGGATTACAACGACAATGAACCCGTCATCATTGGCTCCTACTTCATCTCAGTGCAAGAGGGGCAGAATGTCAGTACCCAGATCCAGGTATGTATCAACAGAGGTGAAGAGGTGGACATGGCCCTTGGAGAAGAGGCGGGATGGTCCCCATGGTGCCCAAGAACCCTGTTCCAACTGGTGACCTTTTCAGGCCATTGACAATGATGAGCCTGGCAACCGCAACAGCATATTGGGCTTCAGGATCTTGCCAGGACTGTTCAGCAACAACTTTACCATCGATGCAGACACAGGTGAGATGCACAGCAAGGAGCCGCTGGACCGCGAGGCTGTGGAAGATGAGCGGGGACAGATGGTGGTGACAGTGGAGGTGTATGACCACGGCGAACCACAGAAGAGCACCTCAGTCAACGTCACCATCACTGTGGGGGTGAGCCCTGGGCACAAGCAGGGACACGCTGGGGCAGGCTGGCGCTTAGAACTGGGATGGATGGGCAGGGTGGGGACATGGGATCCTGGCTGTGGCAGAGGCACTGTGTCCTCAGGCTTTCTGTGCAGGAAGAGTGAATAGCTGATTCGGGGAGGCAGGAGAGGGCTTGTGTAACTCCTGCCTGTGGGCAGGCATGTGCCCACACTCCTGTCCCCAACCTGATGTGGGGAACCCTGTTTCCTGGAAAGGCTACAACCATGGGCTTTGTTTCCTGCAGGACCTGAATGACAACGTTCCCATGTTCCTCAACCAGTCCTATGAGTTCTCAGTCTTTGAAGACTCTCCAGGTAGAAGTTGCATGGACATGCTTGTGGGACCAGTGCTGGCCTTGAGTCAGTGCCTGCTGCCCACTGAGTGTCTGTCTCCACCTTCAGGGTCCTTCGTGGGTGAGGTGAACGCCACAGATGCTGACCGGACAGAGATCAATTCCCGCATTTCATTCCTACTTCAGAGGACCAGTGGCTCCAGCAACTTCTTGATCCGCTCATCCCACCTGGGACCAGGAAACTATAGCGGGGAACTGTCTGTAGACCCTGACGTACCCTTGGACTATGACACCCTAAGGCAGAAGTTCTTCTCCTTGGAAGTGGTGGCAGAGAACATGGCTGCGGACAATGTAGGGGACAAGGCCAGTGTCCCAGTGGTGGTCCACATCCTAGATGTCAATGACGAGTCCCCCACCATCCTGCCAGCCTCACTGCAGGATGTGACTGTGACTGAGAACGGAACGCAGCAGGGTCTGGTCCACACACTGACTGCCTCTGACCCAGACACCAACCACTCACTGGTCTTTGAGGGGCTGGCGGTCGCCTGCTTCAAGGGTGACAGCAGTGCTGGGGACGTGTGCTGGGACTGGTTCGTGCTGGCACACAATGGCTCGCTGCTGGTGAACAGCTCGGACATCGACTACGAGGTGTGTGACAGGGTCCTGCTCACGCTGCGGGCTGAGGACCTGTACACCGAGAAGGGCAACCGCTACAGCCGGAATGGTAGGGCCCCCACTCCCTGCTTCTTCCACCACCTCTGGGTATGGCAGATGGTGGGACCTGCCTGTCCCATCTCCCAGGAGAAGCTGGGGGGCAGCGCAGGAGGTGGGCTGTTTGGTGATGGAGGGAGGGTGTCCCCAGCTCTCTTGGTCCCTGCCACAGGAACCTGAGCCTGCTGGGAGGACAGGTCTCCTGCAGAAAGCACAGGAGGGTGGTGTTGCAGGGCTGCTCTGTTGGTTATTGGAGGTCTGCTTTTGGGACATTTGCAGAAACCCTGAGGATCCTCATTATTGATGTGAATGACAACACGCCAGTCTTCCAGGCCATCTCGGCAACCTTTGGTGAGCAGCCAGGGGTGGTGCATCCCATGGGCTCCTCACTGCACCCACACATGCCCTGCCACACTCACCAGCAGTGAGAACCTTCCCCCAGCCTGGTGCAGAGTTGTGAGCAGTACAGGGGCCAGGCTGCAGTTATTCAGTGCTTTCCTTGCAGGCTATGGGGCCAAGGGCAGCGGGGTGTGCTTGGAGCCTCAGGGCTGTGTGGGCATGGGGTCTGCAGCAAGTCTGGCTGCACACCAGAGTGACTGCACCATCCCTCTCTCTGTTCCTGGCAGTGGTTGTTCCTGAAATCTCCCCCGTGGACCTTCAAGTGGCTACTGTGAAGGTGAGGAGCTGCCTGCCTTGCTTACCTATCCCCACTATGGACAGGTGGAGGCCATTCCCACCCATGCTCCTGCCACACTCTGTCTCTGCAGGCTACAGATGCTGACTCGGGGAAGGGGGGAACCATCACCTTCTCAATCGTCCGCGTGGTGCTCTTGGAGGACAACGGGGTCAGCCGGCCCTTTGAGAACCTCTTCAGGGTGGTGACAACGCTTGACCAGGAGATTTACATTGGGAGCATCCAGTGAGGCCATGCGTCTGGGCTCGGGTGGAGGGATGCAGCTCAGCTTCTGCCTGCTGCAGGACCAGCACAGGCTGGAAAGGGGACAAAGCCATCCTGGGGTCCTGTGCTGGACATGGAGGCAGGGTGGAGCTTGAAGGATGGCAGTGCCATCATGGGGACATCAGATGCAGCGCAGTGGGATTGCTGATGTCCTTGTCCTCACAGGGTAGCCAGCAACCTCGATGAGTCGCTGAAGGGGCAGTACCAGGTGACAGTGGAGGCTCAGGATGGCGAGGCACCAGTGCACTCAGCACAGACTGTGCTGACTGTGAGTGTCACCCTCACACCCCCATTCTGGGACACCCTGTGCCCTGCCCAGCCCCGCTCACACCTGCTCTCCGTACACAGATCTTCACAGTGGATCAGACCTACCGCGTTCGCCTCCAGTTCGTGACAACGGTGGAAGAAGTTCAGAAGAACTCCGAAAGTATCAAATTGTAAGGGGCGCTGAGCTGGGGCCAGAGGTGCATGGCTGTGCAGTGGGGAACATGGATATTCAGGCCAGGACCCACTGGCTGTGTCTCCCAGCTTCACAGACTGTGAAGGGGATGGGGCAGCCAGGTCCCCACCAGAGAAGGGGCTGCAGGGCATGCAGCTGCTTCCCATGCCTGCAAGTGGAACATAAGGGCATCTGGCCCAGTTTCCCCCCATCTCTCCTATTCCTAGGGCCCTGACCACCGTGACCAAGGCAGCAGTTCATGTGGTGGCCATCCGACCTGTGGAGAACACCCGTGACACCAAGTGAGTGGTGGGGAAAAAGACATGATGGTGGCATTTGGGGGGGGCACCCTGGGGCAGGACACCATGCCCTGCACCCCAGCACCCCATTCCTCCATCTCTCTGACCCTGTAGCGTGGAAGCCAAGGCAGTGATGGAGGCATACTTCATCTACAGCAACGGCACTGCCCTGGATGTCAATCAGCTAAGCATGTGAGTGCCAGGGGCTGGGCTCAGGCACTTGCCATGTGCCCAGCCTGGCCCAGCCATTCATGCCTCCGCTTTCCTTGGCAGACTCATTCAGTCCGACCCGCTGGTCTTGGCTGAGCTGGTGAAACTGGGCCTGGCTGTCATTGTGAGTGGGGCTGGTCAAGGGGCACGAGGAGAGGGCACCAAGCCCAGGTGGGGCTGGGTGTGGCGTTCCGCTGGCTGAGACTGTCCTCACCCCTGCTCTGTGCCAGGGCCCCGGGGAGGTGACAAAACCCACCAGGGAGACAGAGCTGATTGGCATCATCGCAGGGTTGGCAGCGTTCCTGCTTGTATTCATACTCATCATGACCCTGGTCTTAGTTCTCACCACCAGGAGGTACCGCACTGCCTGCATCTCCTGCCTCACCCCACCACCTCCATCCTCACCAGCACCCCCAAACTCATCCCTACCCTCCATCCTGCTCCTGCCCACCCCATCCCATGGCCCAGCTCCCCCCTGCCCCTTTCACCCAGCCCATCCCTGGGCTTTGCAGCTACAAGAGGAAGCTGAGCGCTATGAAGGCTCTGAAGGTGGCCACAACATTCAATCCTGCCACAGCACAGCAGGGAGCCGGCATTCCTGGCACCAACCAGTACAATGCCGAGGGGTGAGTGGGGTGCTCCCTGGGAAGAATCCAGGCATTCACACCCCTCTGTGCCTGGGGGACACAGCTGGCCTGGGCTGACCCCACAGCCCCACGGGGCAGCACTTACCTGCCACCCATCCCTGACCAGGGCCAACCCCATACTGAATCGCCCACTTGATCCCTCCCACGACCTGGGCTTCCACGAGGATTCTATCTCTGTGACCAGGTGAGCTCTGTGGGCAAGGTCTGAAGGCCACAGGGCCATCATCCTACACCCCTACTTCTACAGTGCCTGTGTCCTATTCTAACCCCCATCCTCCACTCTCCATAGCATGAATTCCCTGGATGAAAACACAGTAAATGCACCTGCGGATGATGACTTTGAAGTCGAGGTAAGTGTGCAAAATGCTGACAGTGCTCTGAAGGCAGTCCTGACAGGAGCACCCTACATCCCCTTCTTTCTGCTGTGGTCTTCAGGCTCATGGACCCCTTGTGTCCCTTCCTCTGCATCCCCCTGACAGCCCTCAGCTCCCAGGAAGGACAAGTGTCCCTGTCCCCTACCTCTGTCCCCCATCTCCTCTGACCATGCTCTCCTCCTGCAGCAGGTCAAAGTGCGCCCGACAGACCCCACTGACAAGGAGGTGCTGGTGGCTGCCCTGAATCTGAAGGAGCCCACCAAAATATCATATCTCAACACCACCTTCACCACCACAGACTTGTGAGTGGGCTCAGGAGGTGCAGCAGAGCCAGAGCAGGACTCGGGCAGCTGCTTTGGTGATGATGTGTCTGGCAATAAATCTGTTCCACAGAGGTCATGGTGTCTTGTGGCCATCAGCCCATCTGCCTGGGGGCTCAGTCATCTTGGAGTCATCTCTCCCAGCATGAAGTGCTGGTTTTGTGCCATGCTGGTGCAGGGGGGGATGTGAGTGGCACTGTGGGGCTCAGCCTGGCTTCTTGCCCCCAGGACCCTCCCCCAGGCTGTCCCACTGGCCCCTCTCAGCCCCAGGCGAGGCAGATGCAGGCAGCGCCATGCAGAGGTTTGTGTAAGGTTTTATTACCCAACATCCATATTGACAGATTGGTCCTCCCGCCCATTCCTCCCCCCCTCCACCCCCACCTAAAGAAATTAAGAGGAAAAAAAGAAGAAAATAGGTGATGAAGCTGCAGCACTGGTGCGCCACAGCTTGGCAGTGCAGGGCTGAAGGTGGCACAGCCTGGGGCAGGGTGGCAGAGGGATGCCCTAGGGCTCCTGGTCTTCCTGGCATGGCCGTGGCACCGCTCCCACATCCCAAGGCACTGAGCAGAGCTGGGTCCCGGTGAGCACCATGGCATAGAGTGGGCACTTGCCACAGCCCTGGCTGCCAGTTGGCACTTCAGCAAGCCTTTTGCAGCCCCACAGGGACAAAACAAGTCCAGGATGTATAATGTGGGTTTGGAGGGGTAAGACTTGACCCTTAATGAGGGAAAACAGCTGCACGGGTGACCCTGGCAACTCGAGCCCTCCTGCACCTCTACTCAGTGGGGATGGTGCAGCTCCCCAAGCACTCCCAAGCAGCCTCCTGCCCATCAGGTGCTGTAGCACTGTGGGGCCAGTCCTCTGTATGGGGCAAGGCTGGGGCATCCAGGATCTGTGTCTTGGCAGGACACCAGGATGCTGCCAGCCACAGGGACGTTGACCCAGCCACAAGGATGCTCAGTCCCTGCAGACTGACCCTTCACTCCCAATGCTCTCCAGCACAGCAGAGCACAGGCAATGTAGGAACAGTGTTTGAAAAGAGGGTCTCAGCCCCACAGGCCACCGGGGAAGAGGCGGCTCCAGGCAGGACATACACGGCTGAAAAGTGTCTCTTAAAAAGCTCAAAAAATGCAAACACAGTTCGATAAAAGCCTCCCTCCCCCCCAGCCCTGTAAAACCCCAGCTGTAAAAAGCGGCAGCGCTTTGCAGTCGTTGCATCCCCGGCTGCCGTCGGAGAAGAGCAGCCAGTGGGGTTAAGGAACCCACATGGGGACATGTGCCCATGTCCCAGCACGTGGGGCGTCTTCAGCACCACCAGGGCAGCTGGACGTGCCTGGCAGCAGGGCAGGCTTCATCCTCACCACCAGCCGTGGTGAGGACACGTCCTGGGCTCCAGTAGTCACTTCTAGGTAGGCTGAGCTGGGATCCATGGGGACAGACTCCCCAGCTGCCTGTGGCCACAGCAACAGGGATGAGCGGTTCTCCATCACAGGTGGGGTTGGCCCCAGTCTCTCCCATTTGACATCTGTCACAGTGCCTGTGTGGCCACGTCCTTCCAGCTCCAGGGCACCCACAACACGGCAGTGGGGCAGAGAGGACAGGGCTGCTGGAGGGCTAATGCCTGCCCTAGGCAGTCATGGCCACATGTGCATGGCCACAGGCTGGTCAGAGCATGGCTGAGCCCTGGGCAGGCAAGGTGATGGCAGGGTGATGCATCAGTGTCTCTCCGGCAAGGGAAGTGATGCTGCTGCCTAGAATGCCACAGCTCAAGGGAGCCAGCAGCACCCACCCTGAGTCATCTCGACCTGTGTCACAGGCAGGAGATGCACAGGAGCAGCTGCCTCCATCTGGAAGGAGCCACGTGCTTCCTCATGCTGAAAAAAGCCACCAAGCACAGAGACAGGGCACCAGCCTCACGTTCCGGGGCACCTCCATGGGGCTACACTCATGGGGGAACCCGAGGCTGGCAGGGGGGGACCCCAGCAAAGGAGATACCTTGCCCCAGCGTGCAGTGCTCCATCACCACCTGCCTCAGCCCCAGGAGCCCCACACACTGGTATCAGGTCTCAGGATGCTGGGGCAGGGACCCATGTCCACTTTCCCACAGAAGCCCCATGGCACCCCCAGCCTGCCAGCATGGGCAGCAACTCACTCCATGGCAGGGCCGGTGCGGGAGCAGCACCGGGGCCGCCGGACATTTTGCAGCAAAGCCCGAAAGACACTGGGCTGCCTCTTGGCCTCACCTTTGCGGGGGCCTCCCTTGACAGAGCCAGTGCGGGTGCTCTGTGGGGTCACCACCACCTGCCGCCCATGCTCCTCGATCTGCTTCTCCAGGTGCTTTTGGATGGCCATGCCCAGCACCTCCACCTCCATGGAGGCCCCATACACCTCCCACGTCATCCCCTTCTCATCCCAGCTCACCTCCCGGATGGGCTCCGGAGCCTCCTCCACCACTTCCACCACCGTCCCCTTCACCTGCACCTCAGGATACGAGGTCTGTGGGGACTTGGCCACTGGTGTCATCGGCCCAGTGGCCACTGAGCGCATCTCCACCGGCATGGACACCTGCATCTCTGCGTCCTTCTTGGAGGGCTCCAGGCGTGGGGCTACAGAGCCCATCTCTCTCTTGGGGAAGGTGAAAGCAGCAGCCCCAGCTGGGGGGCTCATGGGGCTCAAGGCCACCGAAACCAGGGATGCACGGTTGTCCACTTGTGTCCCCATGTCCTGTGTCCCAGCATCCTGTGGTGGGGTCACCTCAAAGGAGTAGGACTCACAGAGCTGCTTGGCTGTTTGGGGCTGCTGGCTGCTCGCAGCATCTGCACTCTGGGCTGAGCTCTGCTTGGCTTTTCCCTGGCCCTGGGTGGTGGAGCTCGGTTCTGCCTCACTTTGGCCCCCACTCCCCACAGTGCTGGTGCTGGGGGGGTCTGCTGTGCCTCCCTGAGGTTGCTTGGGAGCCTCACTATTCTTCGGCTGGGGCACAGCACCCAGGGATGTCCCTGTGCCACCCTGAAGCTGCTCCTGGGTTGGCAGTTCAGCTGTCCCAGTGCCTGCAGTGGGCTCCACAAACGCCACGTGTTTGACAGGAGCTGACGTGCTTCCCATGTCCTTGTTCATCGCCTTGAGGCAGGGATCAGGCAGGGGGCAAGTGGGGGCTGTGTTCTCCTTCTGGGCATTGGGGACCCCCATCCCGGTGGGACTACAGGCAGAGGCAGCGCCACTTGATCCTCCACAGCTCCCTGTTGCTACTGCCACGCTCTGCTCTGTGCCAGTGTCCCCGAGAAGTGTGCCGGGAGCTGGTCCCGTTGGTGATGGCAACTTCTTCTCTGCTGCTGAGCTCGACGTGGTGCCCTGGGCCTCTGACTCAGCCACGCAGCCGGTCCGCATGGCACGGGCTCCTGTGGCACAACCGGAGCTGGGCAGGCACTCGCCTGCTGGTGAGCAGCCAGAGGAGGTGGCACTGGGGTCACAGGTGTCCTCGGCCCCAGCCTGGCAACTCAGCACCTGCAGCCCCTCAGGCTCCTTAGCGCTGCCCATGCCTGGGGAAGGCTTCTCCCATGCTAGTCCTGCCGTGGGTCTGCAAGAGAGAGGATGGGGCAGTGAGGAGGGAGCAGCACACGGACCCCCAGCCCACCTTGACTGATGGTTGTTTTTCTCCAAGCAGCCCACGACAACAGGTTGGGCAGCTACCCGGGGCACTCACTGTCCCTGGCACAGTCTGTGTGGTGGCATCCAGTGCCTGGCCACACGGGAAGGAAGGAATGGTGTTGGCTGCCTACCGTAAAAGTCAGCCTTCTCCCAGAGCAGCTGAACTGGGAGCAGGATCCAGGTGCTGTTGTGGCTGTCAGAGTGGGGGACACGGTGCAGACACCCCTGTGAAGAGAGCGGCAGCTGGAGCACGGCTCTGGGCACCAGGCTGAGAGCTCAGGGGGGCTCGGAAGCCCCCACCTGTCAGTGGGGAGCTGGGTGGAAGCAGGGGGTGAGAGCAAGCTGGGCCTGGGGGGGGCCCGAGGCGGGGCTGCAGGGCAGGGCAGAAGCCTGGGGCAGCCCAAGCTCTTTCCGCCACTTGCTGCGACCAGTGTCCCCAGAGCTGGCAGTGACGTATACCCCTGGCCATGGAAACCCCCAGATCAGCATCTACACCCCATGCCGAGGGTGACTTCGCTGCCAGCCACGCCACACGTGAGAGGAACACGGTCCAATCTCACCCGACTGTCTCCAAAAACCCTTCCTGGCCCCGTGGGGCAGAAGCAGGGCGGGAAGCCCCAAGCTTTCTGTGAGCCTCCCAGCTCTGCCAGCGGCGGTGAGTCCCTGCAGAGCTGGGAGCACATGCATCCCGCAGCCATGGGGCATTCCACGCCTCCGGACACGGCCACTCGGGGGTCCCAAGGAGGGCAGAGCCGAGCGGACACAGCTGGAGCAGAGCGAGTCCCCGCGAAGGGAGGCGGCAGGAGCGGGAACGGGCAGGCACCGATCCCTCCCAGCAGAGCCGGGCCCGCAGGCGATGGCCCCCGCCCCGTCTGTGGATTCCCACGCAGCACCCCCCGCTCCCCGCGGGGACGCACCGCCCGCTCGCTGCCCTGCCCTGCCCTGCCCTGCCCTGCCCTGCCCTGCCCTGCCCTGCCCGCATCCCGCTCCCGCGGGATTGTGGCGCCGTGCCCGGTAGCGATGCTCCGCGGAGGAGCTGCGAGCCCCGGGCACACGCTTGTGGCACACGCACACGCCAGCACATGGCCACGGGCACACCCGCACGCACGGACACGGCCCCGCGCCCCGGCCGAGCCCCGCACAAAGCCGCCCCCGCGGCAGCCCCGGCCGGGCCTCAGCCTGGCCGCCAGCTCTACT
>JAWWEE010000025.1:14698269-14711166 GCA_035221455.1 Xenops minutus
CCCGACCCCGCCACGTGCGCCCCGGGGCCGCCGGTACCTGCGGCGGATCCCCCCGCCCGGTGCCGTCCCGTCCCGTCCCGTCCGGTGCCGTCCCGCTCGGCTCGGCTCGGCTCGGCGGCGGCCGCGAGCATGCGTGGGGCGGCGGCGGCGGGGGCGGTACCGTGCCCCGGGCCGCTCCCCCCCGCCTGCCGCCCGCCCCGGCGCCCCCGGCCCCGCTGGGGGGGCGAGGGACAGCCGCCTGCCGCGGGGGGCGCGGGGGTCCCGGCGCACCGCATCCCTCCCCGATGGCATCGCTGGCACCCCACTGGCCCTCCGTGGGAGCCCTCCATCGCCCCAGCGCTCCCCCCCGGTACTCAAAGCATCAACACCCCGTGTGTCCCGGGGGCGAGCATCCCGGCATCCCCCACCCCGTTGCAACCGGGCGCAGCAGGACTTATGGTCGGGACCGGTCGGGTCAGGGGGTCCCCAACCCTTAGCGTAGGTCCCATGGGTGGGGGTGACAGCGACACAGAGCACAGTCCCCCTCCTACCTGGTGATGGAGACGGCCGCTTCCCTCCCGGGCATCACCGGACAGGGGGTTGCACCCCAATTAGCCCGAGGGACCGGGACAACGTGCCACCGCGGCGGGATGGAGGTGGGTTCCCGCGTACCCCTCGCCCGAAGGTGGGGGAGGATGGGGAGGGAAGAACGGCCCCGTCTCGCTCCCGGCAGCGCTTGCCTCTGCTCCCGGGCTCAGGCTTTGTCTAACTCCTTCCCACGCACTCCCTCTCGCGCTGCGGGGGGGTGAAGGCGGCCTGCTCGCCTCGACTGCATCCCTGCATCCTCCCCAAAACCCTCCGGCATCGCCCCCTAGAACCCCCACTGCCCCTCATCACCCTATCGGATTAGGGTCCTCTCCGTGACCAGGGGATGTCAGCACAGAGGCAGGAACAATAGATCTATAGGATCTGGTGGGGCAGGTGCTACGGTTAGATGGAGTTCTCCATCTTGAGGTTAACGTTGGCACCTGCCCCTCCAGCCCTATAGATCTATAGCATAAGGCTCATTCCATGGGAGCTGGCACACCTGGTTGCTTGGAGACAAGGGGGGTTGGAAATGCTTCTTTCAGTAAACAGCCAGGCTGGAACAAAACCCCGAAGGCTAAAAATAGGGAGGCGGGATATGAAAATTAAATAAAATTTAATTCTCTCTCCTTGGGGAAGAGCGAGGCACCCCCATGTCACCGCTGGGCACCCCAATAGACAGCTGGAGTGACTGAGTTGGGGAGTGTATACCTGCACTGACCAGTGTGTCCCCTCCTCTAGGTGTTTGTCCCTGCCCTTGGTCCTGTGTGCTGGTCCCAGTTCTGCAGCACTGATTGGCATTGACTGGGCCCAGTTGCCTGCCTGCAGCAACGGGGGAACATGGTAGGGGGCATAGATATGGGGTTACATCCCGTGCTGTCCCGCATGGGATCAGACCCAGTCCCGGGCACAGAGACACCTCCTTGGGGGTCCAGGAGACACCATGGCCTGGGGCAAGTCCTGGCAGAAGAGGGGACAAATTACCCCTGGTTGGGACTTTGCCGCAGGCAAGGGGCTGCGGGGTCGCATCCTGCTGCCATTTGCTTCCACCTGCTGCTCTCAGCTCCACCGACAGCGGATCTCCCCATCGGCATCTTGCCACCCAGCGTGTCCCCGTCCCACCAGTGCTGGCACGGAGGGGGGTCGTGGGGAGCATCCTCCCCTCCCCGCAGGCAGCCTTCATCCCAGGCTGGCTGCCTCCTCCTCCTCCTCTCCCCGCCCGGGCACTTCGGGGCTGGCAGGAGAACAATAGCGAGGAGGATGAGTAAGATGGTCCCCATTGCCTTGGCAACGCACTCCCGCGCTGCCGGCTCGGGAGGAGCCAGGCAGCTGCCTGAAAAGCGCCTTCTCCCTCGGCGGAGGGGGTGCTGCTGGCGCAGGTAGCGCGGCACCCCCTCCCTGGGCGCCAGGGCCCACCTCCCACGCCGCACGGGCAGCGCCACGTGAAGAACACCGGGCTCCCGCACAGCCGCCGGCACCGGAGCGGGCGGACACACGCACCGGCACACGGCTCGGACCGGGCTGGGCTCCGCCGTGCCCCGCCGTGCCACCGAGCCCTGGAACACAGCTGGCAGGGTCTGGCTGGGAAGGTGACCCCTCCGGCGCTGCCCGGTGGGAAGGCGATGGGTTTCCCACGGCCGCGTCGCCTTCACGCACAGCTGCCCACGCTGTCGGCCGGCAGAGATGCCGGGCGCCAGGGCTGGTGGGGTGCAGGCAAATGGCAGAGACAAGGGATGCCTGGGGGCATCAGGTTCCCAGCTCTGGATGCATGCTATCCCCCAGGTCATGATGCCAGCAAGGGGACTCTTGGCATGTCCAGAGCCTTGAGATGATGGGGACATCACTTGGAGATCCAAAAGCACCAAGCACCCTAAAAACAAACAGCACGGTTTTGCCAACTGCCTTGGTGTGAACATGCTAGGGGGATATCTGATCCCTGCTCCAGGTGCCCGAAAATACAGCTATGGGGTGGGAGGACATGGTCCAGGACAACACAATCTGGTAGCCAAGCATATCACCCAGGATACTCCTGGATACAGACAGAGATACAGCCCCAGGGCCAGCTGGGGGCAGAGACAGGGACAGGGGCACAGGGAGGCCCAGCTCTGCCAGCTGCTTTGTGCCACTGAGAGGGGCTTAAGCACGGCATCACTCAAACAGAGCTGGGTGGTGACACTGGGGAACAGTTCAGTCACAAGTCCAACCTCTCAGCACAGGATGAGGAAGAGCTCTGGAAAATAACCAACATAAAGAGTCAGAGAATCATGGAACGGTTTGGGTTGAAAGGGACCTTACAGATAATCTAGTTTTAATCCCCCTGCCACAGGGTGGGGACACCTTCCACTAGACCAGGTGGCTCCAAGCGCTGTCCAACCTGGCCTTGAACATTTCCAGGGATGGGGCATCCACAACTTCTCTGGGCAACCTGTGCCTAACCACTCTTTTCAGTAAAGAATTTCTTCCTGATATCCAGTCCAAACTTGACCTCTTTCAGTTTAAAGCTACTCCCTCTATCACTCCATGTCCTTGTCCAAAGGTGCTGGAAGGGGCTCTGAGGTCTCCACAGAACCTTCTCTCCAGGCTCAACAGCTCTCCAGCTTCCAGTTCTCCTAGCTTGTCTCCATAGTAGAGATGCTCCTGCCCTCTGTTCCTCAATGCAATCATCTATTTTGACTATATGCTGCTGTTTCAGAAGAGTCAAAGCATTTCCTACAGTGCCTCTATGCCTTTGTGGTAGAAAGGCAGAGTCTCTTGACTTCTCTCTCCATTCGCAGGGGTGCATTTCAGCAGATCAATCCATGTCAATGAAGTGAAACCCCTGGCTACACTAGCAACACAAAAATGCGCCATAGTGGGTGAGTACAAGGGGAATGTAAAGCATGTGGTGACTTGGCCATGGGATGAGGCCATGAGTCAGAAAAGCTCATTAGATGATGTGAGAATCAGAAGGGCTTTGGAAGTGCAGGATGTTTGTCCAGGCACAGATCTGTGAGGGCAAGCCTTCCCGTAGAACATGCCACTGGCAGCCTGGAATGCTCGTGTTAATCAGGAAGTGTCAAGCATTGTGCTTCTCAGATGCAGTCGCTGTGCCTGGGTTGTCATGGATTCAGCTCTGCCTGGTGGCACTTGTGATAGACTCAGGGTCCATATCCTGTCCTGCCTTCAGCTCCACTCTGCAGAGGCCATGTGGCACTAGTGGGGAGCCAGGTGTGGCATGGGGAAGTGGTGGCCCCCTTGCCACCAAGACGATCATGATTGCCATAATCACTCCCTCTGAGGAGCAGGTGAGCTGGTGGAGAACATCTGTCTGCCTTACCCGGTCTTTTCCAGATGTTCTTTTTGGTGTTGCCATGGTGGGTGTGAGGATCAATCCAAGGAAATACTCGGTGAGTTCACTCCTCTCGTTTCCCTGCCGACAGCCCATAACTCACGCTCCATTTGCACAGCCCTCCCTCTCCATGCGTATCACAGCGATGCGCTCTGACGAGTGGGGGGAGATATTTGTAGTGAGTAACACTCTCCTAGCGACTGTGAAAAGCAGCTCGGGGCGGGGAGAGGGGGGTGAACTCTGGTTTATGGATCGGTGCATCTGGCCGGAGACAAGCTGAAGGAGCCTGGAGTAGGGATGCTCCCGCCACTGCCTGCTGTGCTGCGGGAAGGGGCAAATCAGCAAGAGCTTTGGGAGGGCAGTAAGCAAAGGGAGCAGGAGCTTGCATATCTTTTTTTCCATCCAGGGTCTCCAGATGCTATGAATAAACTCCCTGGAGTCATCATGCAGGGCAAGGCAGGGCAGCTGCCGGATGCTGTATTGCAGCTCTGTGATTTTTACTGGGGCCCACAGTAACAACTGTGTTTTGTTGTTCTTGCACAAGAAACATGAGCTGGAGAAAATAATGAGGCTTTTTACTGAAGAGAAGGCCAAGAAGGACTTTGTAGGTGAGAGTTTTGTCCCAGCTCTGTAAACAGTGTGTGCTGGCAGTCAGGAGAGCAGGCAATGGCTACCTGGCCAGGCAGGCACAGAGGCTGCCATTCCATCACTGCCTGTCCCTTCATCAATTTGCTCTGCCTGCACTGTGAATTCAGAGTATAGGGACCCTCAGGTTGGTTCTACTGCTGTGCAGGGGTCTCACTTGGGCATTATCCTACATTCCTGCTGGCTTGCTTAGACTCAGGGAGGAGTGAAAGTCTCTCCTGTCTCTGCAGGTGATAGAGTGGTCAATAGGTGATGGTTACAAGGCAAAGACCTCTAATTCCCTCTTGGGAAGGGACAAGGCAAAGACCCCACGAAAACCAAAGCCATTCATACCTGAGGGAAGCTGGGGAGGCCCTGGGGTATGGGCAGCACCACACATTGGTCAGGAGACTCCTCAGTGTGCCCAAGGCCAAGACCAACCCACGGAAATCACCTGGCTGTACACATGCTTTGGTTGCAGCACAGCAATCAATGGATGTGACAAATTTCTCTACCTCCACAAGGCCTGGGATTGATATGCTGGCCACTGATGTCAGTACTGGGGAGTGGGAGATGTCCTGGATGCAGATACCTACACCCACACATACCTACACCCACACATTGGGGTACAGGGTAAGCTCCAACAGAGCTGTTTTGAAGCCCAAGAGCTCAGTGGGACCCTGAGGGTGCAGCTCTCTCCTCCCAGGAAAGACCTTCACTCCCTTCCCTTCAGCTCAGGTCCAGCTCACAACTGTGGTGAGGTGCTTCCCCCTGCTGTAACTCCAGGAGCTCCTGCTCTTGGCCAGGCACTGCTGCCCTGATCCAATGCCTGCAGCTTCCCATTCCTGAGGACATTGCTCTCTGCCAGAGCAGAATAAACTGGAAGCTGCATAGCTGAAGTCCTGCCTGCAGCTGCAACTCTGTGCATCCCTCTGAGCCCTCGCTCCCTGAAGCAGCTCCCTTCCCTGGGGAAGAGGCTTTGAACTGAGGCTGTACCCCAGGCTGCTGTCCACAGTGGCCTCGGGAATGGCTCTGCCTTTGCCTATCCCTTTCATTTCCACACATCTTTATGCTTCACTGATATGGCAGAGAACAAGACAGCTGAAGTCTTTGCCTACTTGTGTGAATGGTTTTGCTGAGTTTGGGGATGGTCTCACAGTGTCAGTGTCACTTTTAGGAGCTGTATGAAGCTGGTAAATGCTTTGGGGCAGATAGTGCAAAACCCTCTGTCCCCACGAGAAGAGTTGAGCTCTGCCATGGCCCTGCCTGTGCAGCTGCCTGTGGCAGCTGATCACACCCCCTCAGTGTGAGGTGCAGGATTGTGCCTGGATGCTGCATGGTGCCCACCAAGAGACTCTGTTTCTCACTGGATCTGTGTACTATTGGGATTGGTTCTTAGGAACTGAACAGCATGCTGTGCTTGGAACATCACGTCCAGAAGCTCTGAAGGTGATAAAGACAGGCTGAGCTGGAAGATGAGCTGGAAGACCATATCCCATAGGCTCTGCCTTTCCCAACCCTCTCATTAGCCAAGGAGATTTCTGTCCTGCCAGGTCTTAGTCTCCACCCAGCCAAAATGTTCACCAAGAACACTTGGGGTTTCCACTTATGCTTCTCAGCTCAAGCTCCTGAGAGGGGGCTGTTACCAGCACAGAGGGTCAGATTCATTGTCTGCCCCCACAACTTTCCTCTCCCCACACTGTCTCTACTCCATGTCACTGTAGGGCTTTGGCAAAGTGGGCTGCACACCTGCACGAGTATGGAACCCACTGCATCTGTGGGGGAGTCACAGACAGAGCCATTTACAGTCCCAGAGGGATTAACCCCAAGGCACTAGAAGATTACGAGCAGGTGAATTCAGCCCAGTCATCCCAGTCCCTGTTCTTTAAGGAGTGGTGCTCAGTGCCTGTTTCTGAAACACCCACAGAGAATGTGGCTGCCACGTGTGTTCTGCAGAGTCCAGCTCTGAGGGAAGTTCTCAGCATTGCCAGACTAGAACCAGCAGGACTGTCCTGCTCATTCCAGGGCCACAGCACCATAGTTGGCTTCCCAAAAGCAGCACCCTGAAGGTGTGCTGCAAACATTCCCATCCCTCTCAAGAGGGAGAATACACCCCAGTGCAAGCAAAGGTACAGACCTTTGCCACATGCTATCAGTGCTACACGCTCCTGACAGCCACTGCATGGGTATGCAAGTGGCAGTAGCGCAGTCAAACCTTGGCTTTAGGAATTCAGCACCCCAGAGAGGTGCTGCATCACCACAGTGACATCTTGCCTGCTCTGACAGAGGGATGGAGTATGAGGTGAAGGTGCCAGGTTACATAATTTAGGACGAAGGAAAGCCCAAGCCCTTCTCTTTGCTGGCAAGGAGGAAGGGTTGTTGGAGTGACCTTGGGTGGCTCTTCTGCATCCTCAGTCTTTGTTGTTGTATCAGATCTTCCCCCAGGGCAGAGGAGATGATGCTCTTGAAGGTACTGGGTGTCATGGTGTTGGCACTGAAAATCATGGGCAGCAGAAAAGAGTGAGCAAAGCAGGGGACTGCTACAAAAACCAGCTTCCTCCCACCACTGTATTCGAGACAGTCCCACACCATGGAGCAGTCAGCCGAGGTGTCTGAGGGGTCTTTGCCTCACTCATCCCTGCTTTGGGCCCCTTGCCTCGCTGCAGAGGCTCTGGGCTGTATTTGAGAGGAGCCCACTCACAGCACCCCCTCACCACTCCTGGCAGGTCAGTACAAGGCCTGGGTTCATCCTCCTAGGGCTAGCTTCGACCATTTTGGATAAAGTCTCATGCTCAGCAGTGCTCCTTGCTGCTGGGTTCCTGTCCCTCTCTGTTCCTGCAAACCAGTGTGCCCTGTTTCCATGGTCACTTAGATAAGTCAGGGGGTGCAGCACTGGATGGGGGGGTCTTGTGCCTGGTGCTTGTACTTTTGGCACTGCCTGCACCCTCCTCACAGAGACCTATGGCCCTCCTTGTCCCCAGACCCTCCCAGCACACACCAGCCTCACAGCTCTCCTTTCTGTATAGAAAATTGCAACCATGACTGCAAGGTACAAGCGAGGTCTGGACAGAGGTCCTGGAGCAGGTGCTCACCGGGTACAATGAGGTCAGCTGCATCTACTGACACAGCACATGGCAGAGCTGCCCTGGTGAGGGTCACAATCCTGCTGTGCAGGGGGTGCCCAGGACACTGCTTGCTGCATGGGGGGATGCTCTGCTCTTTATAAAGGTTTGAGCAAGTTCTCTCCCTTCTCTCTGGCTCCCAGCTCTCCTGGGCAGGGAGCTGTCTTCCCCCATACTCCCTCTGCCCCAGTCCCTTTACAGCCTCTCTGGCACCAGGGGAAGCCATGCTGATGCTGCTTTGGGTCTGCTTGCCTATGGATGGCAGAATTGAACAAGCTAAGAGAAAAAATGCAATTAGCTCCAGGGAAGGGGGCAGCTCATAGCACAGCCAGCCCCCAAAGATCTCTCTCAGTCCTTCCAATAACACACATTGGGCGCTGCAAGCACTGCTTCAAGCAGTGCAGGCACGGGGAGCAGAGCCAGAGTGGGGATTTGCAGGCATCAGCAAACCTGTTGTGTGTCCGTGCTGACTAGTGCAGCTTCACATCTTGCTGGCAAAGCTGGTGAGCCAGCACGGGTGGGGGATCTGATCTAATATTCATGTCAGGGAGACTCAGGCCAGCCTCTCACCCCAGCCTGTGCTGCAGTCAAAAGGCTGGAGGCTGGCTGGGGATTCAGTCTGGGTTGGTGGTCCTGCCCCTGGAGAGCTGAAGACCCAAGGACTGTGCTCTGGGGTGGCACAGGACCCCCTGCCATGGTGGACATCCCTTAGCAGTCTGTGACACCCACCTACCTTTCAGCTGAGCGAGCCTTGGGTACCAGCCACAACCCTGACCCCTTGAGGGCAAGAAGAGGGAAACCAGTGCTGGAGCCCAGGGCTGTGTCTAGCCTTATCCTGGCTTGTGGTCCTCAGCCTCACAGGGCCCCCTGCATTCATCTGCATATGCAAAACCCTGCAGACAGGCAGCTGGCATAGGGACACTGCCTGCACCCCAAGTCTCAGCCAGAGCCTGGCCAGAGGCCCAGGGCACAGTGACCTGCTGCTGACACAGCAGCCAGAGGACAGAAAGGCATCTTGTCCTGCTAAGGACCCAGCCCTGCCCACTCACCCAGTGCCAGCCCACTCCTCTTTCCAAAACTACCCGTGCCACCAAGGCACGGGGCCACTCCCCTCCCCAGGGACCCCACAGCCAGGACCAGGGGGCTACAGACAAGAGTTGGCTTTATTCACGGACACGGGGGCAGCTGTGTCACTGGCAGCTGCCCTCGTATTGCACATCCAGCGACGGGGGGATATCCATGCCACGGCACAACACAGCGTCGGCACTATGGGACCTCGGGGGGGGGCGCAGGCACCGCCACCACCCAGCAGGCTGGGGAGCAGGCTTGGGTGCCAAAGGGTTCACAAAGGCAAAAGACCCGTCCACCCATAGATAGAGAGAGAAATATATAAAAAAAAAATAGTTCCACGATGACCAGAGCAGAACCACAGGGACACGCGTGCAAGCGAAATGTACAGCAGCCCGCGAGCAGGTAAACATGCTTTGTACAGACACAGACACGCCGGGACGCAGCCGGGGTTTATGGCACTGGGAGGGATACAGAGCCATAAACCCGGGCCTCGTGGACACACTCACACACACACGCACACGCACCAGCCCCTGCGGGCAGCACCCACGGCTCGGGCACGCGCCGGGGCTCGGGGGCTTGGACACAGCGGGTTTTTCTCACTGCTAGACATGTTACAGAGACACGGACACGGTCCCTTGGAACGGAACTGGAGGAAGAACTCGTGAGCGAACGGGGCAGGGCCCCCCCTGCTCCTCCCCGGCACAAAGGCACCGGCCGGGGCCGGCTGGGGGGGAGCAGGGGGCTACCGGCGGTTCGTTGTGCTGCTGGTGGAAGAGGCAAGGATGGGGGTCCATTATGCCTCTGGCTCGTATTCCTGGTATTCCTCCTACGGGATGGGGAAAGAAAGAGTGAATGAGAGCGTTCAGGGGGAGCACAGAGCCCATCTCTCCCCCAACCCCATGCCATCTCTGCTCCAGACAGCGGTGGTCATCAGTGCACTGAACATTGTCACACTGTGCCCTCCACAGTGCCCTGTACTCACCCTGCCACCCCATCCCCTCACCTGCGGGGGCTCCTCGTAGTTCTCCCCCTCTGGCTCCAGCAGCGGCTCGACCAGCGGCTCCTCCACAGCCTCCTGGGCCACCTCCTCCGCCTGGGAGTGAACCAGGCGGTCAGTCCCACTCACACAGCCCTCCAAGTGGCACCCACCCACCCTGCCCCTGCCAAATCAGCAATGCACCCAGGGCACAGAGGGCTCTGTGTGAAGGGCACCAGTGGCATCCTTGGGCACACAGCAGCCCACTTAGCTAGGAGGTGACATGCACAGGTCTGTGGGACCAGGGGCTGCACGTGCATGTCCCTGCACCACTCCCAGGCAGGCAACACGTGCTGGCACTGTGTGGGCCCCATCCTGCTCCAGGTACTGGCAGGGCTGCGGGAGCATCCTGCATCCCTGGCAGGGCAGGGCGGTGCTGGGTAACCCCTCCCTGGGGCTGGCAGGAGGGAAAGGGGGGCAGCCGCTCTCGCCGTGCAGCGACAGTGGCGGCGGTGGCCTCATTTCTTCAGCTGATGCTATTTTGGGCTAAGCTGGAAGCCAACAGCTCACGGGGCGGGCGAGCTGGAACCCGCTGCCCCTCCCGCAGCTGTCAGGTCACCTCTCTGCCGCCGGAGCGATGCGCTGCAGCCCCGCCATGCCAGGGCCCACGCACGCACACGTCTGCACACCACGCACCATGCCCGCACGCTCGGGGACACGATGCCCACCTGCCCCAGGCACAGCCAGGGCACCTGGGGACCCTCAGGGTGCCAGCCCCAGGGCTGGGGAGCAGCCAAGGGGCCCCCTGGCAAACCTGGGGATGTGCCAGCCTCCCCCGTGGGATTGGCAGCGTTTGGGGGGGCTCTCACCTTCAGATCCGCAGGGAACTCCTCTTTCTTCACCAGCCCGGTGGCCGCCGCGATGTTGCCAGCGCCGGAGAACGCCGCCTCGCCCAGCTGGGATGCTTGCTCCTTTGCTTTCTCAGCCACTGCAAGAGCCAGGGGTGCCCATCAGTGCCCCCCTCACCGTGACAGGGAGGGGAGCCCAGCTGTGGCTTCATGCCCTGCACCACCTGGGGGAGCTGGTGGGGACTCACCGGGCAGGATCAGGCTCTTCCCACTTCCCTGCCCGGGTGCTGGGGAGGGGAGGGGGCCGGGACACTGCTTTGCAGCTGGGCAGGCAGTGTGAGCTGCCGCTGCAAATCCTTGGTTGCGGGCCCCGTTATATAAGAGGCTTTAGCAGAGTGACATCAGCCCCTCAATTAGCCTCTGATCTCGTTAGTGTGGCCATGTTCTCAGGGGCAGAGGGGTACCCCGGTGGGGAGACAGAGGGGACCATACCTGAGGTTACACCTTGCACCACACCTTGGGTTTTACTCCCTGGGGGAAGAAGGAGACAGAGATCAGGTTAAAGGGCCCAGCAGCCAAGCTGTGCCACATGCCATGCCTAGGACCCTCGCAGGGCTCTGAGCCAGGGCAGTGTCCTTCCCACACCCCAGCCCAGCCATGCCAGAGCAGCAAAGGCGCTGAGGACCTCACTGAGTCCCTTCAAGGCTCCTCCAGTCCCTGCAGGAGCCAGGACTGGGGCAACACACGGCCACCACCATGTGCCAGGCAGGGCAGAGACCCCAGGGCCCAGCACCGTGTTGGGACACAGCCAGGCAGGATGAATGCCAGCCGTGCTGCTGAGTAAAATCTCCCACGGGAGCCAGGATCCAAACCCAGAGCTGGTGCCAACACAGCATGGGAAGCCCCATAGCAAGAGTGCCCAGGGCCGGGTGCTGCTGCTGGCCATGCCAACCCTGCCAGGCTCCTTCAGGCAGAGTGACACTACCCAGGACACCTACGAAATGGGGACAGGAGGGCTAGGATGGAAGGAAAGGCAGGGATTGGGCAGCTCCTGCAGGATGGGACCTTGGGGCACTCCTTAAGCTGCTGGACCCCCATCCAGCACACACACCCTGGGCAGGGTGTGGGTCCAGGGCAGGCACCCACCACTGCCCAAGGGAACAGTTCTAGGGCCTTGGCTCTCCCACAGAGCTCATGGTCTCTGGAGCAGGATAGAGCCCCAGCCCTGCACCCTCCTGCTGCAGGCCAGGGTGGCCTCAGCTCCTGCCCCAAGCATCCCAACACCACAGCCGGGCACACAGCCTGCCCGGGAGCTGCTCCTCCCGCCAGCCATGTCTTCTAGGACTTGGTCCCGAACACACCCCGACCCCAAGGGGCAGCACAGAGGGACTCCTCAGTCACCACCTGGGAGCAGGGGAGACGCTGGCATGGGATGCATTCCAGGGCATTGCCCCTCCAAGGCGGACAAATGTGGTGCCAGCCCCGCTGCCCCATGCCGGGCGCATCCCGGGTCACCAACTCCATCACGGTCCCTCTGCACTCCTGCCCCAGCACATCCTCGGCACGGAGCCAAGGGCCCCTTGGGCTCAGACCCCCGGGAGCCACAGGGGATCCAGTCCCCGGGAGTCCCATCCCCTCAGCCTGGTGGCCAGCCCCAGCTCCGCTCCTGCCCGCAGAGCCCACCCTCCCGCCTGCAGGTTCACAGTGGGCTGGAGGGCACTGCGGGCACCGACCCTCTGCCCCGGGGTACCCCGCCGCAGGGTGGTCGTGGCGGGGAAGGGGCAGGGGAAGGCAGGAGAAGGGGGAGCGGGGCCGGGGACTGGTGGAGACGGAAAGGGGACGGCAGGGGGATGGGCAGGAGGACGCAAGGGCAAACGCAGGAGCAGGCAAGGGCAGGCAGCGGGGGGCCGGCAGGGCAGACAGGAACGGGCAGGGATTAACCAGGGGGGCAGGCAGGGGGCTGGCAGGGGGTTGGCAGGGGGCTGGCAGAGCGAGCCGGTCCTTACCGACATAGAGGACTCCTTCCTTGGTCTTCTCGGCGGCCTGGGCCACCCCTTCCTTGGTCTTCTCGGCTGCGGCGACCACCCCCTCCTTGGCCTTGGACAAGCCCTTCATGAACACCTCCATGGCGGCTCTGCGGGGAGAGGCCGCACGGCTTCACCCCGCCCCGGCCCCGCGCCCGCCCGCCCCGCACATCCCGGTCCTGTGCATCCCTTCCCGGCGCATCCCGGTCCCGCGCATCCCGGTCCCGCGCATCGCATCCCCGCGCATCCCATCCCCGCGCATCCCTTCCCGACGCATCCCATCCCGACGCATCCCTTCCCGGCGCATCCCGGTCCCGCCGCCCGCCCGACCTGGCTCGCT
>JAWWEE010000025.1:14711343-14722583 GCA_035221455.1 Xenops minutus
GCCCCATCGTCACAGCCGCTACCCCACACAGACCGTGATCCCACCCCACAGTATCCCCATGCTATTCTGCCCTGATCCCCATCGCATCCTAGCCCACCCTCTCCCTGTCCCATCTCCTCCCGATCCCAGTCCCATCTAGTTCTGATCCCATTGCCTCCCCTCTATAGGCTGTCCTTATTCCATCCCGTCCTTATCTTATTCCATCCTCATCCCCGTCCAACTCTCTCCACGTTTCACCCTGTCGATACGCCATTCCCGTCCCCAAACCCCTTCTCATCCTGTCCTCTTCCCATCTCATCCCACTCTTTTCCCGTCCTACTCTGTCCCCAGCCGATCCAGTTCTGATCCCATCCCCTCCCCATCACATCACTGACTTTTCCCATCCATTCTATTCCTATCCCATGTTGTTCACAACCCATACTAACCTGACTCCATCCTTATGCTCCAACATGATGCTAGCCCACCCTCTGTATACCATCCTGCCCCACTCATACCGCACCACCTTGATCCCCTCATGCACAGTGCCCACCTTACTCCCTTCTACTCCTCCATCCTGATCCCGTCCCACCCCGAGCCCCTGCTCTCATCCCCCAGCTGCCTGCCCTAGAGGGGGATCCCGCATCTCCCTGCTCTCCAGTAGGGGCAGGCCTGACACCATCTCCCCAGGACACCATCCTCCTGCCCCACCAGCTGCAGCTGGGACGGCTACTCATCCTTCCCTCCTGTGGGCATTTAAGAGCCAGAGGCTGCCTGGGTAGAGCTTGTGCTGGGCAGGATGGCTACAGGGGAGCAGGTGGGTGCTTGCTGTCTGTGTTGGGGAGACTGGAGAGCCTAGTCCTGCTACCCCTTGGGGCTTCCAGTGCAGGGGGTGTCTGGGAGGCTGCAGGCTCCCTGCTTGGGTGACCATGGGGCTCCTTGGGGCTGTCCTTCCTTCCCCAGCAGAAGCAAGAGGAGCAGCACCGGCGCATGGCTCAGCAGCAAGAGCTGCTCCCAGCAGAGGTCCTCGGCAAGCACCCCCTGCAGAACAGGTATGGGGAGCTCAGCCATGCACAGCCTCTCCCAGCACTGGGAGGGGTGTGCTGGGACTGGAGGGAGGTCTCCAGCATGGCTGAATGCTCTCTTCCCCCTCTCTCCCTCTCTAGATGGGCACTGTGGTTTTTCAAGAATGACAAGAGCAAGATGTGGCAGGCAAACCTGCGCCTCATCACCAAATTCAGCACTGTGGAGGACTTCTGGGCGTGAGTGTCCCATGGGTGGACACACCCAATGTACCCCTTCTGGACATGTTCTGGTGGGGAGGTCTGGGCCGGAGGAGGGTGCTGGGGGTCCCTGAGGCACCTCTTATCACCTGCTTCTGTGTCTCTACCTGGTGCAGATTGTACAACCACATCCAGCTCGCCAGCAAGCTCTCCTCTGGTTGTGACTATTCCCTCTTCAAGGTATGATACCCCATCCTCACAGTCCCCCCAGTGCCCACTATTATGGGGGCACACTGGATGCTGGAGGGGCTGGCAGGGTGCCCTGGCTGTAAGGTGGGAAGGGAAGTCTGGCTTGTAGTTTGCAGCTCCTGGAGCAAGCCTTGGCCGGGTCCTTGGCACCCCTGACCATCCATTTGCCCATCTCTAGGATGGCATCGAGCCCATGTGGGAGGACAGCCAGAACAAACGTGGTGGGCGCTGGCTCATCACCCTGTCCAAGCAGCAGCGGCACACTGAGCTGGACCGTTTCTGGCTGGAGACGGTGAGTTCAGCCCTGCTCAGCCTGGCCTGGGGATTCTGGCTGTAGTGCTTCCCCCTGGGCTCAGTCCCAGGGCTGAGACACTGAGGACTGTCTTGAGCTCTCCTCCTCCTGGCAGCTGCTGTGTCTCATTGGGGAGATGTTTGACGAGTACAGTGACGAGGTGTGCGGGGCCGTCATCAACATCCGTTCCAAAGGGGACAAGATTGCCATCTGGACCCGGGAAGCGGAAAACCAGGAAGGGGTCACCCACATAGGGTAATGCAGCTTCAGGAGAGGCTGTATGGGGCCGGTTTTGGGTGGGAGAATGGGGTCTCTGGGCAGGGAGCCAGTGGGAGAAGTGCTGCCCTGTTTACACAGTCCCTTCCCTCCAGCAGGCGTGTCTACAAGGAGCACCTGGGCCTGTCACAGAAGGTGGCCATCGGGTACCAGGCCCACGCAGACACAGCCACCAAGAGCAGCTCCCTTACCAAGACCAAGTTTGTGGTGTAACTGCGGGGGTAGTGGGGAGCTGCTTGTGGGGTCCCCATGTACTGTCTCACAATGAATATCTGCAGCTGAGTATGGTTTGTGTCTCCAGGGCTCTGGAAACTTGAGGTGGCTCTTGTTTAGAGAGGGATCTCCTGGGAGGGGGATGACATCGTGCCCCCTCTTCCCCCTTTCTGCTGGATTGGCAGGGCTGGGAGCACAGAGTTGGCATCACTATGGCTTGGGGCATGGTCCCCTGCCTCTTCTAGTTCCTGGGACAAGAGTCCCTCTCCCTTAGGCTGTGGGGGTGTTCCTCTGCTCTTGGGGACCCTGGATAGACCCCAGGAGGATGCTGGGTTCTGTCCTCCCCTGGCCAAGGCACAAGTACAACTCACTGCCCTGCAAGCCTGGGCATGGGTGGGAATACTGGAGCCCAGCTCATCTGGGGTCAGCTCAGCCAGATGAGCTGGTTCCCATCTCTCCCAAGGCCCTACACATCGGTGAGACGTGGATCTGTCTTCCCAGGAAGATTATGTCCCCAGTTGAAGGCTGCCAGCGCCCCTGCAGGGTGGGTGCTGGGGCTGCAGTACAGCATCATCCCCGTGCTGCATCCCCTCCCACAGACACCTGCAGCACAGGTGGTACAAAGCTTATTTGCTTCCCAAGGGTTTATTGTTGCCAGACCTACGTGTTCACAGTCTCAGTCTGTGGAGCCCTGGGACTTTGCTGGCTCCTCCTTTCCTCTCTTGTCCTCTGCTGTCCCTCCTGGCTCTCCTGGCCCTGGATGCAGAGGGGCTTCTGTATTCCCTTCCAGATCCAACCCAGCCTGCACTCTGTCCTTTAATCTTTTTTCGTGTGTGTTTGATTGTTGGATTTGTCCTCCTTCCCTGCCTAGTCAGGTTCTCGAGGTGGAGCTGTCTGCTCACCTCCTGACAGTGCTGCCTGCAGCTCTGCCTCACTGCAGCTCTCATCCAGGAGGAGTATCCTCCATCCCCTCCAGCACCACACAGGCTCCATCTCGGCCCAGGGTTACACCAGGGCAGCATGTCCAGCCCATCTGTGCCTCCCCATAAGCCCAGAGATGGGGCCTCTTGTGTCCCCCCGCCAGTGCAGGCTCAGCACTGCCCTGCCTCAAGCTGGTCTCTGCAGGGAGCTGGTCCCTCAGAAGGACAAAGTATCGACCACATCTCTGCTCTTGGAGCTGGTTGAGACCTGTCTGGTCACAGCTTGGCAGGCAGCTGGTGCAGCTGTGACAACCACAGTCTTGGCTTCCTGCAGTGCAGCCTGTGGCGCTGGTCTTGCTGAGCCCTGCACTGCCCTGGGACGCTGCTGTGGCTGCACAGAGCTGTGTCCCTGGGACTCAGCTGTCTTTCTCCAGGGACATCAGCAGGGGCACCTCCCCCAAAGCAGCAGTGCCAGGGCTCTGTCTCCATCACCCCACATTGCCCCTGTGCCAGGCAGGAGATGCTGCTACAGAGTGAAGACAGGAGCTTGACCTTGTCAGGCATCGCGCCAGGCCGTGTCCCTGTGTCCTTGCATCGCGTGCTGCCCTTTGGTCACTCCTCTCTGCAGGTGCCAGAGGGACAGGACCCCACTGCCCTTCCCTGTAGGACAGCTGGGCTGGGCGTGCTGCGGGCAGCACGAACGGGGATGGGGGGACACTATGGGACCACAATACCCCAATAGGGGACTCCTGCAGGCAGGGGAGCTGGGGTGGGCTCTGCCTGCCCTGCCGGGGCTCGCTCACGGGCAGCGTGTGCCGGCAGCCCCGGCGCTGCCTGCACAGCCCGTCCCTCGCCACGCGATGGTGCCGCTCGCCCAGCCTTGGCCAGCTCCGGCACGGCACGGCAGGGCTGGCAGCCTGCCCTGCCTGCGGTGGGGTCCCTGCCTGGCCTGCGGTACAGTGCACCCTGACTGCAGTGGGCTCACAGACCTCCTCATCCAGCTCCCTGGATGAGGGGCAGGCAGAGCCGTGCGTGGGGATAAGGAGGCTGAGCTGGAGGAGAGAGTGCTGAGACTCCCCTGGAAACGCAGCATTGATGCCCCTCCACAGCAGTGACAGCATGAAGTGTGTGAGAGCCAGGGCTTGGCTGTCCCTTCAACACACTTCACTGTCCCCCTTGACCCTCCCATAGCCCCCTAACTGGATCTGGGGCTGAGACCCCACAGCCACACTGGTACATTGCCCTTGTTCCCTCATCCCCATGGTGGGGGCAGAGAGGGGGTTGTGCTTGTGGGGTGCCCTGCACCTTGTCACACTGGGAGGCCAAGGTTACCTGGGGTGGGGGGACAAAGGCTCCAGCACTTCTCTGGTTCATCACCATTCTCTTGCAGCCACACTGGGACTTCGTTTGATTGGAAAAAAAATAATAGGAGCCATTTTTCTCTATGGCTTTATGGGCTCCCAGCAGCCCCACAGCTCAGCCAGGCTGGGAGGCTGGCAGTGCCCACCCAGAGCCCACCCTTTGGGGACACAATGACCTTGAGTCCTGCATCCCATGGTGTGAGAGCTGGATGGTGCTTGGTGGGCACTCAGGGACCCCCTAGGTGGGCGCAGCAGTTGCCAGAAGCCACCCAATGAGCACAGCAGTGTCAGGGCTGCCCCTGGCCTGTCTCATGCTGGGTAGCTGTCCCAGCTGGCAGCCGAGCTGGCAGCCCTGTCAATAATAATAATTAAAAATTAATACTAATCAAAAGAGAGAGGCAGATGGCAGTAGACATGCTGTAGGGCTGCAGGTGGGGGTGGGGGGCACTGGCAACAGAGGGGCCTGCAAGGACAAGTGAGGGGGGGGGGCAGGAGTGCTGTGGAGTCTGGTGGGGATGAGAATGTGGGGTAAGGGACCCATATGGCTCAGCAGGGATGGATCATGTAGGGCTGAGGTTGCTTGTGGGGCACAGCAGGGGTGGGAACAGAAGCACAGCACCGGGCTGGTGAAGGGATGGGGATCCATGTCTCCCTCTCTGGGCAGGTGAAGTGGGTGGGTGGTGCTGGGTGCCTGTGCAGGGTCACCTTGCCAGCAGCTGGCATGCAGCCATGGCTAGGCACTGCCAGTCTGACTTGTCCTTGAGCCAGTGGCTCTGGCAGCAAGGACAGAGTCTGCCTCCTGGCCCCAGCATGCAGGGGGTGCCAGGATGGGTGCAGGCACCCATTCTGTTATAACCAGTGGGTGCTGCAGGGTTAAAATCCCCCAAATAACTGGGGAAAGGAGCTGCTGGCTCTATGCAGGGTGTGTGGGTTGGGGAAGAACAGGCAGCGCTGGCTCACCGTGGGCAGGCAGTGTGGCTGCCGGCACTGGGGCTGTGCCACACTGTTCCCGCAGTGCCTGAGCCCACCAGCCTTCCCTGTCACCCAGCCAGGGGTCAAAGGGGATGCCCTGGGCCTTGCAAGAGAGATGTGGACACGCTGGGAACCTCCACCCTGGGTACCACCAGTATACCCTGATCAAGGCTGGGTTGGAGCTCCCTGTGCCCTCCCTGTCCATCTTGCCAGGCCCCGGAAAGGGTACAGGCTGTGCTGGCCCTCCATTCAGAATCACCATGGCAAGCAAGAAGGGATACCCAAGATGAGGGGTACCTACAGCACACTGTTCCCATGACAACCTCCTGGGAGAGACAGCAGTCAGTGTGGGAGATGTGGGAGGTGAGGGGCTTGTGGACCCCTTCACATGTGGACTCCCGTGCCTGTCAGGACACAGCAGGGTGCAACAGAAGGGCTGCACCTGTGGGTCTTGCTCCCGGCCTTGGGCTCTGCCTGCTCCCTGCTGTTCCCTGCCCACTGTCCCTGCAGTGTGGGGCAGGCAGGTATGGCAGTACCGGTGCTGGCTGCCCAGACTGGGCTGCTGCCCTCCAACAACAGCTGATTTGCACAGGGGCTTAGCACAGCTGGGTTTGCATGGTGAGGAAGGGGTTAAGTGTCTGCAGGGTTGTCCCCAGTGCCAGGAGCAGAGGAGGGGAAGATGGGGACAATATCTCCTGCCCTATGCCTCAGGGAGCCTATACCTGAGAAGGATCCTTTGCTGTCACTTCTCATCTGGGTGGATACCAGGCTCTGCAACACGGCTGAGCACTCTCCTTCCCCGCAGGGACGGGCTGGCAGTTCTGGCTTGGCAGAGACAGGCGGGGGAGAGCGAGTGGGTGGGACAGGGACAGGGATGGGGACAGAGAGGCAGGAGCTGTGTGGACACAGACCTACAGGCATGGCTGCAGCACGGGGCTTTGCAGGCAGTGCCACCACCTCTTTGTGGTGTGTTCTGCTGGACCTGTATCATGGCCTGGGTGCTCCCCAGGTGACCGGCACGTTCCCACGGCACCTTTTCCTGCCCCAGGTGCCGTGCCCATGCTCTCTATGCAGCCCTTGCCCGCAGTCCCCTCCCTCGGTTCCCCCGGTGGATGCCACCAACTCCAAGGGACTACTCTGCACTTCCCTCAACACAGTTGCATCCAAGCATCTGGGAAAGAAGGGGCTCCATTAGCCTACCTCCCCTCCGTCCTCCCAGTGTGACACAGGGACCAGCCACTCTCCTGGTTCGAAGGGGAGCAGCTGTCAGCCCTGGGGTGCAAGGCACGTGGCAGGCAGAGGCACCGGTGCCTGTCCGTTCCCTCCGGGCTGTGTGCATCCTGGTGTGCCCTTGCGAGGGGCTGGTGATGCTCCAGCTCACAGTCACCCCCTCCCGCCGGGCCGGGGGCTGCCAGGCTCCCCGCCAGGCTCCCTGCATGCCCCAAGCGCCACGTCTCAGGCTGGGAGGGCTGGTGTTTCCCGGCGGTCGATGCGCCCATCGATCCCGCACAGCTCCGCCGGCTGTTCTCCCACCGCCCTGCTAATTAATTGTCTACTGCTGCTGCTGCTGCTGCGGGAGTGCTGGGCACCCCGGGGCGCCTGGGCTGCCTGCACCCTTCCCTGCCTGGACCCTGCCCTGCCTGTCAGCTCACAGCCTTTGCCCCACACATGGCCTGGAGCTGACACCCACCTTGGACCTGCGCCTGACCCTCCTGTGCCACAGAGTAAGGGGTCTCTGTCGGGATGGCAGGACCGGCGCAGGGTGAGAAGCACAAGGGGCTGAGCAGGAGCCTGGGGGACAGCACATGGCCAGTTGCAGCCCATGCCGGCTGCCCATGTCCAGGGCAACCTCCCACTGCTCACAGCTGTGCCCGCCCCAGCCCGCGCCAGCCCCCAGCCAGCCATGGGGACAGGGACACTGCCTTTGTGCTGGGCTGTAATGAGATTTCTGCTTGGCTGCCTGGATAGAAAATCCCAGTCAGAGGATGCAAAAAGCCTCTCCAAGCCCCGGCAGTCTCCTGCTCCTACCCTGGGCATACAGAGGTGCCCTCACCCCGGAGGGTGTTCCCAGAGGGGCATCAGCACCAGCTCCGTCTTGGAGCACCCACTGCACTGCTTGGCATGGGGCACAAATGGGATGTGCAGTCTAGCAGCCTCACTACCTATTCACCCCACTGTCCCCTGTCGCAGTCCCACACTGCCACTGGTGCAGCTTCCCCATGCCCAGGCTAGGGGTGCCAGGCACACCCTTGGAGACTCCAGTCTGCATGCCACCACCATTCCCACCCTCCTGTCTGCTTGGGCACAGGTGTCTGCATCCCTGTGCTGCCCGACCCTGATGCTCTCTTGAAGATCCTGGAACTGTGGTAACATGTTCACAGGACCTGTGTGTGCAGGGTGATACAACACTGAGCCTTTGACTGCCTCATTTTCTCCCAGGACAGCAGCAAATCCATCTCCTCAAGACACGGGGAGAGGCTCTGTGCGTGCTGGGGGCTGTGAGGAGCAGGTTGGTGCTGGGATGGGCTTTGCTATACATCTTAATGGAACCCTTCCTGCCGCCGGCACCGCGCACCGTTAATCTACTCTTGCAAATGGCTAATTTTGAAAATCCTCTTATCAGAATTAGGTCCTCAACATCCATATTTATTTACTTTTCATTTTCATAATCTTTCTCCTCCTTGTGTGGCTGGGGTTGTTCTCACTGGCTCAGTTTCTGAGCATCCCTGCGCAGGATGATGCCTGGGATGTCCCACACCATGCCATGTCATCCCACACCAAGCTGTCCCATGCCATGCTGTGTTGTGCCATGCTCTGTTGCCTGTCCTTCATGTGCCACACGCATTCCTCACACCTTTGGCTCTGCCAGCGACACCACCAGCGCTGGTGCCTCCTGCCCACCAGAGAGCCTTCCTGCCCCATGCCCCACCCAGCCCCGTCCCTGCCCGGCGCCAGGGCCGCCGCTTCCTGCCCGCGGGTCCCTGCATTATGCATTGTTTATTCGTCAGCACCTTCCCTGTTTGTAACTCAATTAAGCAGGCGCGGTTTTGCTAATACAATGGTGTTTAATATTCGGCTTCCTTAAATACCACAAATGGATAGGGAGGCAGCGCATGGGCAATCCATAATACATGAGCTCAAATATCTACTTAAATATTTGATGGGAGTTTTGAAAATCTCAGGGCTGGCCTTGCCCATGGCTGCCAGGGCTGGACAGGAGGTCGGGCATGGCATAGGCAGGGGATCTGCCAGGCCTGGTGGTGGTGGGAGCTGCCTCACCTTGACTGACCCAGACAAAAGTGGCACCTGGGGCACGTGGTGACGGGTGAGCACTGCCAGGTAGGTGGTGTCCCTAGGGAGGTGGCAACTGCAGCCCATGGAGCCTGGGTACCACTGCTCAGCAGGTGATGCCCTCCCTCCACCTCTACCCCAATCCAATCTCTTTCAGATGAAAGCCCTGGCACAATGGCTGCAGCACACATCTGAGCCATGACCATGGCACACTAGAGAGAAGAATTAATTTTTAATTCCATCTTAATTACTCTGAGTAATAATCCATTTACAGCACCCAGTGGGGCTGGTGTTTCTGGCATCCCCCCGGGGCTTGTGGGACACCCAGGGGCTGAGCACACAGCACTGGGGACACTGGGCCAGCTGGGCACTGTGTTCTCCTCAAAGCCCCTGATTCCTGTGGCTCCCCTTGTGCTGCAGCTCCTCACACCAACTTGGTGGGTAGTCAGGGGTCTTAGGTGCCCCCATGGGCATGAGCCAGGCAGACACAGACCTTTGGCAGCAGGGCTCAGGGCTCTGGCAGCTGTGGAGCAGGATCTGGCTCATCCATCCCCTTAGTTTCTCCTCAGCAAGAGGGAAAGCGAGTGGAATTGAAAGTGATCTCCCCCATCTGTATTAATTAGAGTCTATTAATTCGTCAGCGCGCCCTGCCACTTCCCCACTGATGACCTGGCCATGCCGGCCTGCAGTGCAGGAGGGACACAGGATGACACCACACAGCCTTGGCACAGCACCTGCATGGCACTGTACATCACCAGCACGATAAGGGAACTGGGAGAAGCCAAGGCAGGACCAGGCACCACCAGCAGTCCCAGGTGGATAGTGGGACAGGGAGGATGCACTGGGTGCCCAGGCAGTGGGAGTGTTATTGCTGGCACAACGGGCACAGCACCAGGAGCTGGAAGCCATCCCAGGAGAGCAGTGCAAGGAGCAGATGGGGCTGGCAACACATCGGGGGCCCCAAACCCCCTCCCCACCATGCTGCCCTAGGGCAGCACCGTGCTGGGTGCCCTGCTCAGATGCCATCTGCGCTGGGTACCTTCAGCTTGCCCTCCCCTGCTGCCTGCGTGGGGGGTCTGACCACTGTGGGAGCCCAGACTGGGGGTCCTGGTGCTGCAGGGTAGCTTACCCTGGTTCCCATAGCAGCCCACCCCAGAGCTCATGTGCAGAGCAGTGACTTCAGCAGGAGCAGATGGAGCTGCAAGGAGTAAAAACATCCTGTTTCCATGCAAATGCCATCAGTAATAACGAGCCAGCCTGAAGGAGGGTGGTTATTGCTGTGCCAGGGCTCTGCCCACAGGGGTGGGGGGTCTCCTCTGCCACTGGCCCCCACCAGTGTTCATGCAGGATGTGGCACTGCCTAGGGTAGCATGGTGGGATGGGAGCAGGCACACATGGGTGTCACCCCACCCTCACTGCCCTACCTGTGTGCATGGCTGGTCCATGACTGCATTGGCACGGGAGGTCCCTGGAGGGGTGTGATGACAGGAGATCGCTCTGGCCTCATCCCAGAGCTGTTCTGGTGGCAGGTTCGGCTCTGACTGGCACTGCCAGTATTGCACTGGGGTGGATGGAGGCCACGGCACAGCTGGTGCCACGGGGGAGAGCCATGCTGGCTTCCCACTCGCTTCAGCTCTTGAAGGCATCAGAGCAGTTGTTAATTGTTCCTGATGCTGCTAATGAAATTATTGCTGTGCGATGCTGGGAACCACTGCCTGGCGCCCAAGGCTGGGGACAAGGTCTGTTCTGCACTGCTGGCGTGGGATCTGGCTCCCACGGGATTTTGGGAGCACCTCGGGTACCCCAGTACAACTTCACCCTGCCCTTTGACCCTTGCCCTTTGTCCACATTGCAATCTGTCCACTGGCGACAGCAACACTGCCTGTGGGCACCTTGGTTAGGTTAAGGGAGGACATGGGGAGGGAAGGGGCCATATCCTGCAGCCACATCCCCTGGAAGAAGCCAGCCTTGCTGAGCATGGGGTAGCTTGAGACCAGACCCCCATGTATGTCAGTGAGGTGAGGCCCCGCAGGTGACCCATGGTCCCGCCAAGATGGTGTCCCCATTTCCGTGACATTTCCCAGCACGAGACACGGCATTTGCCCACCGGAGCTGTGGTGGTGTGGGGCAGAGTGTCTGCAGGACCCTCTCCTCCTGGGATTGTCCTCCCACCCTCCATCCGTGGGCTGCCAGGCTGGGCTGGTGGGCATCACCTGGTGGTGCCGCAGGCGTTTAGGGCAATGTGGGGTGCGAAGATGCAGAGGACAGAGGGGGTGCGCAGCCAGGGGAATGCAGTGCCGGGGGGTGTCCCGGGGAAGGAGGGGGATGCCGTGCCGGGGGTGGCGCGCCGTGCCCGGGGAGATGCAAACCGGTGGTGCCGCGCTGCGCTGCGCTGCCCTCGGGGCCGGTGCGGACCCTCGGCGGCCGCCCGGGTGCGTGCCGAGGAGAGGGTGCAGCGGCGGCGGGG
>JAWWEE010000025.1:14722835-14741538 GCA_035221455.1 Xenops minutus
GCCGGTGAGTCACCGCGCTGCCCCCCGCGGGCACCGCGCTCCGGCCGGGACGGGGGGGGACGGGGAGGGGGTCCCGGCGGCGCGGCGGGGACCCGGCACCGGGACTGGGCGCCGGGCAAGGTCACCTGGGGAGCGGCGGCGGGTGGGCGTCCTGCGGGGCGCCGGTGCCCTCCCGGGGACGGGGGGCGTTCGTCGTGCGCGGGGCCCGCCGGCTCTGCGATGCTGGGGTGCTGGCGGGGCGCCCTCCCGGACCGGGATGTGCCCCCAGCCCCACGGCGGGCACTGCCGCCCCCCGCCCCGTGTCCGAGGGCGGCCGCACACGCGTGCCCAGCCCGCACTGCCCCGGACGCTGCCCGCACTGGGGGGGGATGGCACTCGCCACCGCTCCGGCACGATTCCGCTCCCCCGGGGCCCTGCCAGCCTCGGGTACGGGTGTCCGCAGCGCACCTGCCCCACGGCGGGCTCCCTGCCCCACGCACGGCATCGCTGCCCCTCGCACAGCATCCCTGCCGCTGGTACAGGGTCCCTGCCGTCTATTCCACCTGGCCGGGACACGGGGGACAGCGGTGACGGGATAGCCCGGAGGGTGCTGTCACGCCGCGGGGATGCGCGTGGGTGGCCGTGACGCGGGCGGGATGAGGGACTCTATCGGTGCTGCTGCAGACGCGGACGGTCCGGAGCCCGGCTGCCCCCGGCGCTGCCCCTCGGGCAGGACCCGGCGGGAGGAGGAGCGGCCGGGCGGACCCCCGGGGTTGGGCTGCCCCGGCTGCCGGTCCGGGGGTCGGGTGGCCCAGGGTACGGTGGATGCCCGGGGCTGGCGGCCACTGGCAGGTGTCACGGCCGCCGGGAAGTGGCGGCTGCAGACAAAGGACCGGGCTGGGGGCGGGGAGCTGCGCGAAGCTGGACGTGCGCTCTGCGGGGAGTCCGAAGCACGGGGGGGGACCCCCCTCTGCGTCCGGGGGTCCTGGCCCACTGACCCTCCTGCCGCCACCGGAGTCGTCCCCTAACCTGGTCTCGATGTGCCAGGAGGGCACGGTGGGCACCCGGTGGGGCTGCAGCCCCCGTGCTCCCTGCAAGCGTCCTGCAGCCCCAGGGACCCTGGTTCTCAGCATGGCCCCGTCTGCAGGGGGACACTGCAGAGCCGGCGTGGTGGGTGAGCACCCGTTGGATGCAGGAGATCCCACATGGAGAGTGCTGTCGGACTGACCCCCAGCTGGGCATGAAGCACGGCTGTCCTAGTGGCACCCATGGGGATATGGTGATGGGGGGCAGAGGGGCAGGGGGTGCACCAGAGGAGTCCATGCCAGCCCTGCAACAGGAGGTGTGGGGGGCCCGGCAGTGCCAGCGCCAGTTCGGGTGGTGTGGTGCGGGTGCTGGTCCCCATCACTCGCTTGGCAGGCAGCTCACAGCCAGCCGCGACTGAGCTCAGCCACCTGCGCAGCCACCACTCAGCACAGACAGGGCTGGGCCTCTGCTCCAGCCTGGCATGGCACAGCATGGCATGGCACGGCATGGCATGGCATGGCTCCCCTCCCCTAGGGCACTGAGGCACAGGCTGGGGTTTGGGAACCTGGCTGTCCAGGCAAAGTGCCCTTGCCTGCCCAGTGGAGCAGCATCCCCGGTGTGGGCTGCCTACAGTGGCTGGTGCCTGCAGGGAAAGGACAAGAGTGACAGAGAGGGCTGGGGCTCACCCGTGGGCAGGAGTGAGGGGTAACCTCCCGAGGTGGGGGGCTGCCCTGCTCGATTGCTGCACTGGCTGGTGGACAAGGGCACGGGGGCAGGGTCCTTCTGGGGAACTACTGCTGGCCCAGCGGTGTTGTGGACCCTTCCCCTTGGCATCTTTGCAGCCATGCCAGGCCCTAGTGCATCTCCTGCCCCAGGAAATGTGACCCGCAGTGGCCACAGCAGTTCCTGCCCCAGCTGCTCTGGTTGGGGCCATGGGCTCTGCTCTAACCGTGCATGAACCACATGGCGCAGCCGGGGACCCCCGGGCTCCAGCAGACAGCCCCCAACCACTGGGGCTGGCACCCGAGGTCACTGCATCGCACAGCGCCCCACAATGTGTGCTTGGCTGGGCACTGGTGGCTGCGTGGGGCAGGCAGGAGGGCAGGGTAGTGGGCAGGGCTGGTGCACGCCGGGCACCGGGAATCTTCCGTGCCGGCTGTCAGCATGAGCACGCGGCAGACGCAGCCTGCCCAGGGCTGTTTGTTCTGGATCGGTGCCACGCAGGGCTGGCACTACATCAAACCGTGCGGAGCCTGGCAGGTGCTCGCGGGAGGGAACCAGGGCGCTGACGGTGCCACCAGGGGCTGGGCACCCCTGGAGCCACCATGGGCACCTCACAGCCTGCCCCACCTGGGTGGCCAGTGGCACATGAGACCACCCAGTAACTGGTGCCAGTGCATGATGGCATAGGGACTGTGCATGTCCTGCTGTCCCCTACCCTGCACCCAGGGGTGCACCCTCGGTGCCAGCACTGGTCTGGCTGTCAGCACCATCCTCTGGTCCATGTGCTATGTGTCTGCCTGCAGGCAGGCTGGGGTGGGCTGGCTCCAGACTGGGCACACTGGGACCCCGTCCTCATCCAGTCACTTCCTCTTGCCCACTACCCCTTGGCCCTACTGTCAGCCTGCACTTTGGGTGCTGCTCCCAGGTGGGTGTCAGACAGATTGCAGCTCCCCGTGGGTCCTCAGACCCTGCTTAACCCAAACCTCTTGCATGTTCAGGGTCTCAGGTCCCAGATCCCTCAGCCAGCCCTTGCTGCTGAGCGTTGTGGGGTGCGGGGGCTGCCGTCACCACCATGTGCCACCCATGGATGGGAGGGGAAGAGACTGCAGGGCTGGACCCTAGCACCTGGGACTATTGCGTGGCCAGAGGGACTGGGACTGTTGCAACTGCTCTGCACCCATTTTGTCTGCCTGCTTTGGTGGGATGCAGGACCAAGGGTGACCTTGACACTTCTCTTGCCGGGGCCAGGTCTCAGCCAGAGCTTTTCCTTATCACTGTCAGTTAAAGGAAAGCCAGGATAGCCACTCGGCTTCCCGGGATTGGGACCCCAGGAACAGCCCCTGCACATGGGACTGGCCTGGTCATGTGTCCCCCGTGATCCCTGTGCCAGGCTGGGCTAGGGGAGCCCCTGATCCCCCACTGAGCAGAGGCCAGGACCCTTTCCCCATGCAGTGCTGCTGAGAGAAACTGACAGGGCTTGGCCATGGGTCCTACCAGCACACAGAGTCTGGGGGGCTTTGGGGCTCTGCAGGCACCTGGGGCTGATGGGGAACAGTTCCCCTCTCAGCCCTGGCTCTGTTTGTGCCTGGGGAAGAGTGCCCAGCGCTGGGTGCCAGGGCTGGTAGCCCCCAGGCAGGCAGAGGTGGTTCCTGGGAGGGGCTGCCACCCCTGGCTGCCCTTGCTGGCATTGGCACCATTGTCCCCAGGTCCCGGGCACAGGGCAGTGTGGGCCATGCGCAGGCACAGCGTGGGCATGGCCAGGGTGTGCAGCCCTGGGCGGGAGCTGAGAGCCCTGCCCACCCTGGCACATGCTAATTGCATGTAATGGGGAGAGCGGTATCAACTCAAATCCGTAATTAGGCAGCTCCATTGTCATGCAAACCCGCCTAATTCATTCATAACCAGCGCTTGCTTCATCAGCGCCCAGACGCTGCCAGGCACTCACCAGGAGACAAGCACCCCCACTCAGCCTCCCCCATAGTTGTGGGACTGGCACACGTGGGGCGCACACTGGTGGGACCAGGACAGTGGCTGGCTCATGGGGACATGCTGGGAAATTGGGAATATGGTCGCAGGGCAGGCGGGGGCACCCCCGGGGGCACTGTGCCCGTTGGAGTGTGGGGGACGTGTTGGCATCGTGTGCCCATCATTGCATCGTCCCCAGTGCTCAGCACGCGCCAGGCTGGCCGGGAGCCAGGCCCTGCTGCCCACCTTTGGCATCCGACCCTGCTGGCTCCCTGCCTGGCTGGGGCTGGCACTGGCACCTGCCTGGCGATGCTATGGGACTGTGAGGGGTGGGGAGGTGGGTGCAGGGGAAGCCTTTGCTGATGTCCTGATGGCCCAGGTGAGGGTTGGAGCAGCTGGGCAGTGCTGGGCAATGCCGTGGCCCGTGGCTGGGTGTCTCCCAGAGGCAGCACTGGATCATCATGGCTCAGAGCCAACCTCTGCCAGCAGGAGGATGGTGATCGGCTCAAAGCCTCAGACAAGCTTTTTGATTGTGTCAATTTGTGCCAGTTTCATTCTTTGCACTCTGCAGAGAGCAAAGTGCCAGCGACAGGGACCCCTGTGTGCAGGGCTGGCACCCCCAGGCTCCCCTGGGCACAGATGGGCACCCTCTGCCCTCCCCCTGATGCCCACCCTTCCCTCGTTAAGGCTGGCACAATCAGCAGCAATTATTGCTTTAATTACCTGCTGCTGGGGCGCAGGCCGGACTCCGGCAAAGTGCTAGGAAATCTTTCATTTTAATGGTGTGCCAGGCCTGGCATGGACACGATGGATGGGGCACCAGCTGGGAGCAAATATGCTGGCTGCAAAGCCCACAGGGATTCAGGGAGGTCCACAGAGGGGGGGTACAGCAGCGGAGCCAGGTGCTGGTGTTGAGGTCCCCACACCACTCTGGGGACACCCAGAGTGGCAGCAGCAGGCAGGGGTGCATGCAGGGGGTGGAGGCAGAGGGAGGATGGGGCAGGATGCCCCATCAAGGGGGACTGAGGAGGTGGGCAGCAGCCATCAGAGCGCTGTCCCACTGCAGGCAGCTGCCTGCTCCCTCCTGGGGGCAGTTGTGCCATGCAGGCACCCACCTGTGTGCCAGTGCCAGGGCTGGCGCTGCTGCAGCCACCAATGGGCAGCCTCTCCTTGCCAAGAACGTGCTGACCTTCCCAGTGTCTCCCCGCGGCAGGCACCGAGACACCAGAGGACCGCTCCCAGCACTGCTGGGGACCATGGCACCAGCACCAGGGAAGGATCAGCCCCTTGAGGACCAGAGTGATCAGGCTGGGAGCACCCACTGGCACCTAGTGGGTCCTATCAGTGCCCCCCAACACTGGGCAGTGCAGTGTCCTGCAGTTTCTCCTTGCCCAGTAACACCAGTACCCCTGGTGTTTCTGGCGGTGGACGCAGGCACTATGGTGAGGGGCTGTGTGGTCACCTGGGGTGGCAGTGGTGGGGCACAGGGAGCAGGGGGAGCTCTGTACATGGGGAGTGTACTGGGAGCAGCTGGGGGTCCCACAGTGCTGGGGTGGTGAAGGTGGGTGCTTAGAGCCCACAGCAGGGTGTCCCCATCCCCTCTGCACCCTGAGGTGGGTGCTGCAGCCCTGCTTCCCAGCCCACCACCCTGCCCCCTTCATCAGGCGCCGCTCTCTTAGCCCACGTGTGTGGGGGGGATAATTGATATTAAAGCCCTGCTTAATGCACAGACTTTACTGGCAGGGATTTATCGGCGCTGGAGCAAAACGCGCTCACAGCTACCCCTTTGACTGCGGGGACAGCGGCCAAGGCTGTGCCCCGCCATGGCAAGGGGGGCGAGGGGTGTGTGGGACCCAGCGTCCCCCGTTCCCCCTGGTCCCTGTCTCGCTAGTCCCCAATCCCGCCGAAGTTCCCCGGTCCCCTCTGCCAAGGTGACATAAGCATCTCGCCTGTTTCCATGGCAACGCAGCGGCAGGTGAGCGCGAGGACGATGCGGGAGCCGGCACGCGCCACGTGGGGGGCCGCAGCCCACGGGGCACCCACGCTGTGCCCGCACCCACGGGCTCGGGCTGCTCACACTGGGGGGGCCGGCAGAGCATGGGGCTGGCGGCACAGCGTGGAGTGAGATGTGGGGTGCCCACGGTGTTGGGCATGAACAGGGCGTGAGATCCCCGTGGTGTTTGGTGTGGCCATAAAGTGCAGGATGGCCATGGGGCATTGGATGGCTACAGGGTGTGTGGGGTGCCTGTTGTTGTTGGGGTGCTCGTGGCGCATGGGGCACCCAGGCCAAAGCCTCGCTGCTCCCTCAGGGGTCTCGAGGCCAGCTCCAGCCTCCCAGCTGTGCCACATGGCTCTGTCCATGCCCACACCACAGCACAGGGTCCCGGCAGTGCCTGGCACAGTGCTCAGCAGCAGGACAGCACCCCGTCCGGGGCTGGGAAGCAGCACCCTGGCTCTGCTGCTCACGGCACATGCCCATGGTCCCATCCTGCCCACAAAGCACCCAGCACCCTGTTTGGGTGGGCAGCTGCAGGGGCTCCATGTCCACCCTGCCTCCCCCAGCCATTGCTGCTGGCCCTGGCCTTTCCACGCCCCTCTACTCAGCTGTGATGGATAGACACACAGCTCAGGAATCGCTGTACTCATTTCACATGTGATTAAAAGGCTGGTCCCATGGCACAGTTCACCCGGCATGCCCGCCACAGCCACACGGGTGGGAGGCAGCCGTGGTGCTGTGCAGCAGCAGACATGGTATTTCACAAATCAGCTGGGTTTATTTACACAGTGCCCGTGTGCCAGCGTGGGTATTGCAGCGTGGGCGCCCAGGAGTGCCCGAGCAGCGGGCACAGCAGTGCAACCCGCGGGTGATGTGGTGAGCTGTGCCAGGGACGGCACCGTGCCGGGGACTGCAGCGCCTGTCCGCGCTGTGACCCCCAGGCTGGCCCCAGGCTGCGGCTGGGGGGGGTGGTCGTTAAACCAGTGAAATATGAAATCCCTGTATATCCCCGACAGGGGTTTTAATTAAATTAATTGCCAGTGACATTGTAAAAGTGCTGATGGGGTAATAACCGGCGTGTTATGGTCGCCGTTTATCTTCCCCGCGTAAATTAGCTGCCGCACCTTGCCCGTCCCGACGGGCATCGCGGCAGGTTCGTCGGCACCCGGTCCCTGGCTCTGAGGGGCCTGATCCAGCTGGGGGGAGCAGCAGGTCCTGAAGCCCCCTGGGAGACCCAGGCAGGGCCTAAGGGACTCCTGTGTCCCTCATGTCCCCGTGGCGCGGGCGGCTGTGCCAACGGGAGCCAGCCGGGGTGGGCACTGGCAGTGGGGTCCCATGGGCACATGGGGAGTGGCTGGTGGTTGCCAAACCAAGGCACTTAATTACTGCGCATTCCATCCCATTTAATTGCTTATTAAATCCTAACCAGCCAATTAGCAGCAGCAATTACAGCTTCATTCAGTGACACAATCGCTATTTTATCGTTTGTTAATCAAATGCTTATTTAGGGCCCTGGTTTATTAACTCTTTCTGCAGTAGGCACCAGTGGGATGGGGGGAGTGGGGACATCTGGCCATGTCTGGGATGGGGGACGTGAACATCCTGGGACTGTGCTGTGTGCCATGTCCCCAGCACTGCTGTCTCCATGGGGGGACAAGTGTGCAGCCCTGAGTGACCCTCACGACCCTGGGGACAGCCAGCCCCCATATGCCATGCCAGTGCAGGTGTCAGTGGTACAGGACAGGGTGCACTGCTATGCCACCCAGACACGTCCCCACCACTTGCCCAGCATCCCTGTGACACTCAGGGTGCAGCAGGGCAGGATGTGGCCCCTGGCGGATGCCTCACAGCGTGCTGGGTTGGGGGTGGCAGGTGCCCCAGAGGCGTGAGCGATGGCCCTTGTTGGTCACACTACATTTCCTTTTCATTAGCGCTAAGTGTGGACATGAGGGATCGGCGCGGGTTCAGTGGGCGCAGCCACCGTGTGGCTGCTCTCCCTGATGGATGTCAGGGATGGGGGAGGCTGCGATGTCGCCAGCAGGGGGGACAGTGCTGAGGCACAGGACCACCGGCATGGGGCCTGCTGGGGTGGATGATGGCCCAGCCAGGGCACCTCGGAGGTGGCCAAGCCCCATCTCCCCACAGGTGCTCAGCAAAGCGCGACTGTGGCCAACCCGGCATCCGGCGCGTCCCCGGACCTGCTGCCGCACTTCCAGCTGGAGCCAGAGGACGTCTACATTGTGAAGAACAAGGCAGTGAGCCTGGCCTGCCGTGCCACCCCTGCCACACAGATCTACTTCAAGTGCAACGGCGAGTGGGTGCACCAAGGTGACCACGTCACGCAGCACAGCACTGACGGCAGCACTGGTGAGCGCGGGTGGGAGGGACAGTGCCAGCCCCGGTCACGAGGAGCCACATGTGTCACTCTTGGTGGGGCTTGCATGGGGCTGAGGCCATGGGGACTGCTCCTGGCACACCATTGCTGACGTGCTGCCAACGGGTCCCAGGGCTGCCGGTGATGGAAGTGCGCATCGAGGTCACCCGCCAGCAAGTGGAAAAGATCTTTGGACTGGAGGAGTACTGGTGCCAGTGTGTGGCCTGGAGCTCCTCTGGCACCACCAAGAGCCAGAAAGCCTTCGTGCGCATCGCCTGTGAGTGTCTCGCGGGTGCCCAGATGGGTTTTGGGGTGCCAGCCCTGGCCCCACCCCTCACCCCTGTGCCTCCCCAGATCTGCGCAAGAACTTCGAGCAAGAGCCGACAGCCAGGGAGGTCTCTATTGAGCAGGGCATCGTGCTGCCATGCCGCCCTCCCGAGGGCATTCCCCCCGCTGAGGTGAGTCCCTACAGCCAGGCAGGGCAGGATGAGGCTGAGGGTACCCCTTGCCTGTGGGTTTGCCATGCGTGCTTCCACACAGGCACACGATGATGTCCTTGTGCCCCGCAGGTGGAGTGGCTGCGCAACGAGGAGCTGGTGGACCCGGCGCTGGACGCCAATGTCTACGTGACACCAGAGCACAGCCTGGTGCTGCGTCAGGCCCGCCTGGCCGACACTGCCAACTACACCTGTGTGGCTAAAAACATTGTGGCCCGTCGCCGCAGCTCCTCTGCTGCCATCATCGTTTATGGTACAGCCCCACTACGCTGGTCCCTGCCTTGCTGCCCCAGTGTCACCCTCCCTGTCCTGTCCCTCCCCGCATCCGCTTCGCAGCAGGGCGCTGAGGGGTCCCTCTCCACCCAGTGAATGGCGGCTGGTCGACGTGGACACAGTGGTCAGGCTGCAGCACCAGCTGTGGACGGGGCTGGCAGAAGCGGAGCCGGACGTGCACCAACCCCACGCCCCTCAACGGGGGAGCTTTCTGTGAGGGCCAAAATGTGCAGAAAACCGCCTGCACCACCCTCTGCCCAGGTACCCGCCCTGCCCAGGGCACCACCACCGCCCCACCATGCCGATGCTGCATTCCCCACTGCGCCCATTGCTGTCCTTGTCTCCACCGGGTGTCTTGTCCTCCAACTCCCCTGTGTGTCCGTCTCTGCCAGCCCTGGGGCAGGGGAGAGGGGTTGGCAGCAGGGCAGTGACCTCCAGCTGTACCCACAGTCGATGGTGCCTGGTCAGAGTGGAGCAAGTGGTCAGAGTGTGGGGTCGAATGCACCCACTGGCGCAGCCGGGAGTGCTCAGAGCCTGCGCCACGCAATGGGGGCCGGGATTGCCACGGCCCTGAGTTGGACACTCGGAACTGCACCTCTGAGCTCTGCACCCATGGTGAGCATGGCAGGGATGGCAGGATTGTTCCCTGGGAAAGGGGACTGGGAGTGGCCATGGGTGCTGACACCTACCCCGCACAGCTGCCCCTGGCACAGAGGACGTGGCGCTGTACGTGGGACTGGTGGCTGTGGCTGTGTGCCTGGTGTTGCTGCTGCTGGTGGGGGTGCTGGTGTACTGCCGCAAGAAGGGGGGCCTGGACGCTGATGTGGCTGACTCCTCCATCCTCACTGCCGGCTTCCAGCCCGTCAGCATCAAGCCCAGCAAGGCTGGTGAGTGAGGGTTGCAGGGACAATGCACTACACTGGGACATGGTGTCCCTCGGGATCTGGGGGTGGCCGTACCCCCTGTGGGGATCAGGCAGGGGCTGTTGACCCCAGAGCATCCCTGGGTGGGGTTTCTGTGCCCTGTGGGATCCCTGGTCTTGAGCTGGGGTTCTGTGCCTTACGCAACAGGGACATGGTATTTTAAAGAGTCTCTGACTGTGGGGTCAGTGCTCTGTGCCACGTAGGGTCCCTGGCTGTGGGCAGGGGCTCTGTGTCCTACAGGCTCGCTGTTCCCTACACACACAACTCTGAGTTGGTGCTGTGTGCTCTGGGGACTCTACTCCAAGGGTCCATGCCATGGGACAGGGAGACTCGATGCCCTTTCAACCCCCAGGGGTAGCTGTGCCCTATGGGATCCTCACCAAGGGGCAGGGACTGTGTGCCCCATGCCCCCTGGGGCCACTGTGTTGCTGGTGGGGACCCTCTGTTCCCACCATGCTCTGGCACTATGGTTGATTTCTCTATGCCACAGACAACCCCAGCCTGCTCACCATTCAGCCTGACCTCAGCACCACCACCATGACCTACCAGGGCTCGCTCTGCGCACGCCAGGATGGCCCCGCCAAGCTCCAGTTGCCCAATGGGCACCTGCTGAGCCCTCTGGGTGCCGGGCGGCACACGCTGCACCACAGTTCACCTGCTGCTGAGGGTGCTGACTTCGTGGCCCGGCTCTCCACCCAGAGCTACTTTCGCTCCCTGCCCCGTGGCACCAACAACATGGCCTATGGCACCTTCAACTTCTTGGGGGGGCGGCTCATGATCCCCAACACAGGTACAGTGGGGTGAGGGTTCTGGAGCATTGCCCAGTGCAGGCAGGGTCCTCATGGGGCTCACTCCCTGCCTGCACCGCCATTCCCACTCAGGGATCAGCCTGCTCATCCCACCTGATGCCATTCCACGGGGAAAGATCTATGAGGTCTACCTGACCCTGCACAAGCAGGAGGAGGTGAGGTAGGTGCTGGGGCTGCCGGGGCACATGGCTCTTGGAAGGGGGTCTGTCCTGACTCGGCTGCCCCCACTGCTGCACCAGGTTGCCCCTGGCTGGCTGCCAGACGCTGCTGAGCCCCATTGTCAGCTGTGGCCCTCCTGGGGTCCTCCTCACCCGGCCCGCCATCCTGGCCATGGGGCACTGCGTGGAGGCCAGCGCCGAGAACTGGAGCATCCGGCTGAAGAAGCAGTCGTGCGAGGGCACGTGGGAGGTGAGCATCCACGGGGATGAGGGGATTCAGGGATGGAGGGGGGACAGCCATGGCCGAGGTGCATCTCTGCCTGGGTGCCGCAGGATGTGCTGCAGCTGGGTGCTGAGCCGTGCACGGAGCTGTACTACTGCCAGCTGGAAGCGCAGGCTTGCTATGTGTTCACGGAGCAGCTGGGGCGCTTTGCCCTGGTCGGGGAGTCCCTCAGCATGGCAGCCTCCAAACGCCTCAAGCTGGTCCTGTTCGCGCCGTCTGCCTGCCCCTCACTGGAGTACAACATCCGTGTCTACTGCCTCAGCGACACCCAGGACGTCCTCAAGGTACCAGGGATCCCCATCCTGGCTTAGAGCAAGAGCTGTGCTCCTGGGGTGTGGCATCTCCTGGCTGACTCCTGCCTGTGCTGGCAGGAGGTGATCCAGCTGGAGAAGCAGCTGGGGGGGCAGCTGATCGGAGCCCCCCGGGTGCTGCACTTCAAGGACAGCTACCACAACCTGCGCCTCTCCATCCACGACATGCCCAGCTCCCTCTGGAAGAGCAAGCTCCTCGCCAGCTACCAAGTGAGGAGCCTGACCACTGTCTGGGGATGGGGATGGCAGTGTTGAGGAATGTCTCTGCCACTCTGACAAAACCCTCCCATCACCCCACTGCAGGAGATCCCTTTCTACCACATCTGGAGTGGGTTGCAGCCCTTCCTGCACTGTACCTTCACCCTGGAGCGCCTGAGCACCAGCACCTGCGAACTGGCCTGCAAGATCTGGGTCTGGCAGGTGGAGGGAGACGGGCAGAGCTTCACCGTCAACTTCAATATCGCCAAGGTGAGGGCAGGGCTGGGGGATTCCTGGGGGTGACCACAGGCTGACCTCACATCACTTCCCCTTCCCCCTGGTGCTCTCCCCTAGGACACGAGGTTTTCAGACTGGCTGGTCCCCGACAACGAGGTGGCCACCCCAGCTCTGGTGGGCCCCAGTGCCTTCAAGATCCCCTTCCTCATCCGCCAGAAGATCATCAGCAGCCTGGACCCACCAGGCACCCGGGGAGCTGACTGGAGGATGCTGGCACAGAAGCTCAACCTCGACAGGTAATGCAGGCTGAGGACAGTGCTGGGAATGGGGTGGTATGGTAGACAGGCATTCTGGCCTCTATAGGTTCTGCACCTATAGATGGTTGCTGGAATGCTTTGGGATCCTGGGAGCAGCATGCTAGCCAAGGTAAGGCTAGCACAGGGCTGGTAGCAGAACGTGGAGCCATCCCTGTGCCCTGACACGGTCTCTCTGTCCCACTCCAGCCATCTCAGCTTCTTCGCCTCAAAGCCCAGCCCCACAGCCATGATCCTCAACCTGTGGGAAGCACGGCACTTCCCCAATGGAAACCTCTCGCAGCTGGCCGCTGCCGTGGCCGAGGTCGGCAAGCAGGACGGGGCCCTCTTCGCCGTCTCCGAGGCTGAGTGCTGAGCATGGTGGGGATGGGGGGGTGGGAAACCCTGCTCCCAGGGGACTGCCACCATGGGGGTGGAGGGGGCCCTGGCTGGCCCCCAAATCCCCTACTGCCCCACAGCGCATAGGGAGGGCTGCCTGGCCTCCTTGGGAGAGCGGGATGCCTGTGCCCTACAGCAGCCAGGCCCCCCCAGCACTGTGGCAGCGGGGCCCAGCTTGGCCCCGGGGGTCCCACAGCCCCATGGTGGGGGTCGAGGGGGCACTGGTTGTGCGTCGTGCGTGCGGTGCCGTCGTGCTGTCTGCGTGTGGGGCCGGGCGTCCCCAGGCCCCGTGCCGTGTTGTGTAAAGACCGTTTTTTTAATTCTGTATTAAGTGCATTCAAGTATTTACACTTGGCCTTATGTACATAGCGGTGCCGCGGGCGGGGGGTCTGCCGGACGTGAATGTAAATAAATTCGATATATATTGCTACGTGGGTCTGTGCCCGGCCATGTGCTGCCCCACGCCACTCATGTTCCCCCCCACAAGTCAGAGGTGTGGAGCACAGCACTTTATTGTTGTGATGGTGATGACTATTGCCCCGAGCTGGTGATACGACAGGCCACAGCTGCCACGAGTGCGGCTCCTTTCCCTGAGCCATCCTCTGATGGCATGAAGGTGACAGTGCATTTGGGTGCCAGGTCCTGCAGAGTCTTCTGGACGTTTTCGGAGAAGCTGGGGGTGACAGGAAAGGAGGTTGAGGACTGGTACTCCCCACCCCATGCAGCCCATGCCTCCCACCCCAGACTCGTGCCATAGGGTAAGGGTCTCTAATTTGTTCCTGTCACCCACAGCCCCACTCACGTTGGGTGTAGTTTGTACAAGGTGCCATCCACCCCCACAGTGATGGTCAGTTGGTCCAGGCCCCGGTTCTCGCGCATCTTCTCCACCACAGCAGCCAAGCCAGCAGCACAGAGCTGGGCCGCCCGCAGGGACACGGCCTCGCACACTTCCCGCATCAGCACACTGTCCTCATAGCTGGCATTGAGCTCCAGTTCGTGCACGATGGCCCGTATCTGCCGCAGGGCCAGCCCGTTGCTGACCCAGACCAGAGCCACTGTTAGCACCAGAGTCCCCATCCCCATCACTGTCCCCATCCCATGGGCTGGAGTGGCATCTCCCTGCCTGTGCCCCATCAATGGAGCGTGGCCCTTTCTCCTGCGGTTCTGGCCCCCCACCGCAGGTTCAGGGAACCCAGTGGAACCCAGCACTCACAGCTCAATGGTAGAGAGGAACTTGGTCTTGAAGATATCCTTACAGTAGAGCTTGGGGCCGGGATTGCCTTGGAACATGAGCTGTCTGTCTGACATCGCCAGCAGGACGTGGCGCACGATCTCACCCAGGTACATGCCGCTGATGAGCTTCTCAAACCTGCCCCAGGCACAGCCTCAGCTGGGCATAGCCACCCACTTCCAGCCTCCTTTGCCCCAGGACCCTTGCCCACCTCTGCTTGCCAGGGTTGATGGTCTTTTCGTCCACCGACTTGTCAAAGCTGGTGAGGATGTGGTCCAGGCAGCCATTGTCCCCAAAGGCCCCCCACTCCATGTTGATGCACATGCGGCCCTCATTCCCCTCCACGGTGCCCACGTTCCGCATCTCCTCCATGTAGCAGGCATTTGTCCCTGTCCCTGCAGGCCCCATGCTGCTGTCACTCCCACAGAAATTCTGGCAAAGGCACATGGCCATGCCATGTAGAATGGGGTGGTGGTGAGTGGATGAGGGACCTCCTGAGTGTAGAAATGCTCCTCACCCACAATGAGGCCGATTTCACATTTGGGGTCATCGTAGCCACAGGACATCATGGTTCCCACTGTGTCATTGACCAGAGCCACCACATTCAGCCCTGTTTGCTGCCAAACAAGAGATGGGGACACATGCAGCCTAGTGGCACCCAGCCAACTCCTGGGGCTGGCACCACCTGGGTGCAGGGTGCACCCCAGGGACAGGGACGGGTCACCAGACATTCCCCTACATGTTTGCGCTGGGCAGCCTCCCGCAGCAACTGGACCACGTCCTGCCCCACGCAGTCTGATGCGCTGAAGCCTTTGGTCCAGGTCAGCAGCAATGCCTGCAAGAGAGGCAGGAGCAGCCTCCAGGCAGCTGCCTCTCAGCATATCACAGGATCCTTCCCCTACCCCTGGGACTGGATCAACCCTCTCACCTTATCCAGGCCCACTTGCTGGCAGGGGAAGGAGAAGGTGAAGCCAAGAGGCAGGACGTGATTCATCAAGTCCTGTTTCGTCTGGAAGTCTATGATGCAGTCAATGATGTGGTCAAAGAGCTGTGGATAGTGGCCGTGGTCAGCATGGTCCAGGCTGGTGCAATGCTGTCAGGGGCCCTCTCAACCCCATCCCAGCCCTATGGACAGCAAGGAGTGAGGCATCCCCTCACCCCATCCCTTAACCATGGGTCCTCAGCCTCACCGCCTCGCCGGTGCCTTGCATGATGGCGGTTGGGATGACGTAGATCTCACTGGCCATGCGGATGCCCTCCTCTGACATGTGCACCACCAGCACACGGAAATTGGTCCCTCCCAAGTCCAGTGCCAGGAATTCACCTTTCTCTGTGGAAAGCCAGCACAGGGCATCAGCAGGGCCATGGCCTCCTCAGCACCCCCTTCCCAATGCCTCTGTCCCTCACCGGTGCCATTGGGCGTGCTACAAACAAAGGTGGGCAGCATGCGGACAGAGGCATTGGCATTGGTCTCCTGACCCAGCCCCAGCTCCATCTCCTGCCTCATCAGTGCCTGGACCTTCTGCAGGTCAGCAAGGCTGAGCCGCAGTGGGCCCAGCACCTCATTCACCTCACGGCACCGGGCCTCCAGGCGCAAAGCCACTGCTGTCACCATGGCTGCCCCCCGCCCAGACCCATCTGTCGAGGGCACGAAGGTAGCCACACACTCAGGAGCCAGCAGCCTTGTCACATTCTGCAGGATCTCCTCAAACCTGCCAGAGGAAGTGGAAGATAATGAGGGGTGGGTGTGAGGCATCCTACTGGAATGCCTAAAATCTGTTCCTCACCCTATCCTATGGACAGTCACTCACCCATGGGGGAGGCTCCTGAGACCCTGAGGTAGGGGCCAAGGGAACCAGCTCCTGGACACTGCCCCTCCACTGAGGGCATGACCTCCTCACCTGGTGTGGCCCTGGTACAATTCTCCATCCACCCCCACATTGATCAGCAGCTGATCCAGCTCCCGGGTCTGGCACATGTAGGTGAGGACGGCAGCCAGCCCGGCAGCGTAGAGTGAGGCAGCACGGGTCACCACTGCCAGGCAGATCTGCTGCACCCGGCTGCAATCCCGCTCGTTCGGCGGCAGCCCCAGAGCCTCCAGAGCCCTCTTCGTCACAGCCAGGCCTTTCTCACGGCTGCAAGGCAGAGCACAGCCTTCCAGCACTTGTGGGTCCACCAGCTCACAACCAGGAGCATCTATCCATCACCCGCCCTCCTCCCACCCACAGCAGCTGCTGGTCCCCAAACACTCACTTGACAATCTCCAGAACCTGCTGGGTGTTGAGCACATCCTTCTCCTTCAGGACAGCAACATTGCTCCCCTTGAAAAGCACTTTCTCAGCGGCCAGGTTGATCAGCACATGCCGGACGATCTCCCCCAGGTATAAGCTGCCCACCATCTTCTCAAATCTGTGTGCAGCCCACATTGGAGTCAGTTGTGCCTCCTTGGCACTCCTTGGCCCTTTGAGAGCACCCAGGAGCATTGCTAGGGAATGTGTGCTCCTGTTGGTGGGGCCTGACATGCTCAGGGATGGATGGGGAACTCCGAGGATTCTGTCCCTGCTGAGGGGTGGAAGCACCTCTTCTCCCCAGGGCTGGAGGATTCTTTGTCCACGCATTCATCATAGGGGGTCACGATATCATTCAGGTTGCCATTGTCCCCGAAGCAGCCCCACTCAGTGTTGACACACATCCGCCCACTGGTCTCCTTTGCTATCTCCACCAGAAATGCCTCGGCCATGAAGCAGCAGTTGCTGCCCTTGTCTGCATGGAGCGATGAGTGTGAGCACCAGCGTGGCCCCCCAGCACCCACCACCCTGGCACACAGGGTGCCCACTGCTCACCCATGACCAAGGCGACTTCACAGGGTCTGCCCTCCGTGCTACAGGTCATCATGGTACCCACAGTGTCATTCATTATGGCAACAACTTCCACATGGGAGAGCTGTCGGGGAGCAAAGTGAGAGCATCATCAGCTGCTTCAGGGGGACAGCCCCCAGCCAGGTCCCCCCACCCCATGGCCCCCCCACCTCCTTCTTGTTGATGGCCGACTGCAGCAATTGCCCAACATCCTTCCCTTCCACGTCACTGCAGCTGAAGCCCTTGGACCAAGAGATGAGTTCTGCCTGTGGAGAGCATATGGCAGAGCCTTTGGACTCCGGCACTGGGTTGGCTACTCTCCCCATTGCTGCTGTGCTGGAGAGGAGGTGGTCACAGCCTAGGACAGAGCTGTCCCCCTCACCTTGTTTAGCTGTGTCTGCCGGCAGCTAAAGGGGAAGACGAAGCCCAGGGGGAGGCGTTCCTGGGAGCTGCTGGTGTCAGCCAGGAACTGGGACACGCATTGTGCAATGAAATCAAAGAGCTGCAACGGCAAGATTAGTGGTAAAGGCAGCTCCCCCTACCCAGTACACAGGATGTGGGAGGCAACCTGGAGCTCCTGCACCAGCCCAGAGTTGTGCCAAGACTCCATGATGCTGAGCACCCCAGCACCAGTCACCCTGTGCCATAGCCTTCTCATACCGCTTCCCCCGAGCCCTTCCTGATTTCTTCTGCCATGTCAAAGGTCTTGTACACCATTTGTGGGCTCAGGTTTCCATCGCCCAAAAGGGTCACCAGCAGGGTCCGAATCTGGCTCTGGCACAGCTCTACCACCAGAAAGTCACCCTTCTCTATGGGGGAACAGAGGCAGTGTCAGCCCAAAGACCCTTCCTGTGGCAGATCCCTTAAAATCTCCTCCTCAGCCTATGCCACAGACAGTCACTCGCCCATGGGGGAGGCTACTGAGGGCCTGAGACCCTCACAGGGGCCAAGAGAACCACTACTGGCCACTGCTCCTGTGCTGGGGACTGGCAGAGGGGCAGCTTATGGACTCCATAACTGACCAGAGAGCTGTGTACCCCTCCCCAGCACCCTCAGGGCCACAATCAGTGAGGTGTGTGGGGCTGCACGTAGGAGAGCAGCCCATCCTCAGGCCAGGTTGCCTTACCAGTGCCATCAGGAGTGGCACAGATATAGGTGGGCAGCATTTGCACGATGGCCTGTGAGTGTGTCTTCCGGCTCAGCCCCTTCTGCATGGCCTGAATCATGTGGTTCTTCATCAACTGCAGCCTCTCCAGTGGGATGGTGAGTGTCCGTAGGGTTCGTTGTACCTGGGGATGGTGCATTAGGCAGGGGCACAGAGGCAAAGGGCAGGGGATGCCTGGGGCAGGGACAGACCTTACCGGTGTGGTGGCAGGACAATCATGGTGGTTCGTCATATAGCTCATTGAGTACCTGCATGAAGGGAGGTAGCATGTCACCTGCTGAGCGCTGGCCCGCAGGACAGGACACAGCCCTGCCCTTGCCCTGGCACACGGTGGGGCCGGGGGGCCTGCTCCCACCTGTCCTCTGAGTCCACGCTCCATTGGGACACCCTCCTGCCAGCGCCGTCCCTTGGCGGCGTCCTCGCACTGCCACTGCCACTGCTCCTGCGGCGGTGGAGCGGGCAGCTCTGCCCCACCACGGCCATGGGCATGCCCGACGGGACAGCGCGGCGAGGGCTCCCCCAAGACCTGCAAGAGCCCGGAGGCGGCTGTCCCTCCCCTGCCGCAGCCCGGGGGGCTGGGGGAGCCTGCTCGGCCCCATCCCCGGCCCCACCGCGCCCTCCGCAGGGCAGGGCCCGCTCACCGGTCCGAGCTGCGCCGGGGCCGGCCGGCCGAGCCGGAGCTCTGCTGGGCCCTGTCGGCCCCGCCGTTCCGCACAGAGTGCGGGCCGGGGCCGCGGCTGCCCATGGTGTGGGGCCGGGGCCGGGGTAGGGGCTGGGGGCGGTGTGGGGCCCGTGTGGGGCCAGTGGTGTGGCCGGTGTGGGGCCGGAGCCGGTGGGGTGGCCGGTGTGGGGCCGGGGCTGGGGGCGGGGCCGGGGCTGGTGGTGGGGCCGGTGTGGGGCTGGTGGAGGGGCCGGGCCGGTGGTGTGGCCGGTGTGGGGCCGGGCCGGTGGTGTGACCGGGCCGGTGTGGGGCCGGGCCGGTGGTGGGGCCGGGCCGGTGGTGGG
>JAWWEE010000025.1:14741638-14804613 GCA_035221455.1 Xenops minutus
CGCGGCCCCCCGGGCGCGGCTGCCATTTTGCGGTGCGGGCCGGGCTGACCCCATTGTGCTGTGCCCGCAGGTGGATGCCCGCCGCCCGGCATGGAGCAGGCCTGCGAAGTGAGCCGCCGCAGCTGCCTAGTCCCCTTCGGCACCTCGCTGGCGGCCGCCGAGCCCAAGGGCGGCCCCTTCGGCGAGGCCCGCGGCCCCGAGCCGCCCGCCATGCAGCTGGCGGCCGCCAAGCCCGGCTACGGCCAAGACCCGTCGTCCTGCTACATCCCGCTGCGCCGGCTGCAGGACTTGGCCTCCATGATCAACGCCGAGTACCTCGGCGGCGCCGCCGACGGCGCTGAGGCCCTGCCCGACCCCGGCTCGCCGCCCCCCCGCCTGCCCGCGCCGCAGGACCCGGCGGCCGAGGCGCCCTGCGGGGCCCGGGCCTTCCCCCTGCTCCTGCGGGACGGCGGAGAGGAGGCGCCGGAGGAGGAGGAGGAGGAGGAGGAGGAGGGCGACGAGACGCCGGAGGAGGAGGAAGACGAGGACGACGACGACGACTACGAGGAAGAGGAGGACGACGACGACGACGACGACGAGGAGGCGGCAGAGCCCGGGTCGCGGAGCCGCGGCCGCCCCGCGCCGCAGCGGGGCCCCGACAGCCGCCCGGGGCCGTGCGGGCCGGACGGCGGCCCCGCCGAGGAGCCGGAGTGCTCGGCCGCCCTGCAGCTCGTAAGCACCGTCGGGGCGCGGGCGGGGGGGCCGCGGCCGCTGCCATTTTGCGGTGCGGCGGGGCCGGGCCGGCCTCGGTCCCTCCGTCGCCCCGGCACCCTGAGGGCGGGAGCCATCTTACCGAGCCGGGGCACCCTGCCGGGCTGTCACCGCGCACCTGTGTCCCGGCGCCAGTAACAGGCACCGGCTCACCGCCCGGAAACTCGCTGCGGAGTTCCCTGGAGTTCTGGGATTTTTTCCCCCTGTTACAAGCTCGGGTTTGAGTGCAGCGGAGAGGAGGAGCGCAGCGTTCTCCTCTCCTGCCCGCTCCGGCTGTAACCCTGTCAGAGGCTCTTTGTCTGGCCCGGCTTGAGGTTCCCGAGCTGTGAGACCTTGGCGGGGGCCGGGGAGAGGCCGTGTCATGGCTTGACAGACCTCACGGGCACCAAACCTTGCCTCTTATTCAGGCTGACTGCTTTTTCTTTCTAATTTCTCTCTACATTCACAAATTCCTTTAGTTTATGTATAATATGTTCAATAAGAAGCAAAACTGATGGAACTTCGATAGTTCTGAAAGGAGTTAGATGCATTTAACTTCTTTTTTTTGTGCAATTTGCTTTTGTATCCAAGCATAAGGGATGTTTCTCAGGGTGACTTTTTATTTGCAGATATACATGTATATTTCCTGCAGTTTTCAGTATTTCTTTTTTGCGTATTTCTTAAATACGGTTTTGCAAACTTAAGGTTTCTTCATGGAGGATACTTGAGTGTTATGCATTGATCCGGGGTTTGAAAATTAGCTCATTTGCCAGCACTGGTACCAAAACCATCTTGCTGTCTTTAATTTCAGTAGAGCCACAGATGCCGGACAGATCCTGCTGCAGCGTGCAGCGCTTGGGGAGCAGGACTCTGTTCCTTTGGGAACATTCGGCATTCCTGGTGTGTGCTCTGGGAGGTGGGGCACTTGTCACAGAGTGCCCGGGGAAGTGGGGATTCCAGGAAGATGCTGACAGCAGCTTCATTTGGTTTTGACACGGTTGTAGCTTGGGGTGCTCCTGAGTGTTCCTTAGGAAGAATCCTTCAGTCTCGTAGTCTTTGGTGGTGTGAAGCTGCTGTGGGTCTGAGGTTTGTGCATATCCTCAGCTTTGTTTTGCAGAGCAAAGCGGGGATCTCTCGCAGACATGTGCTCGGTGATGCGGTTGTGGGAGGGTCTCACTTTGTAAACAGAAGCTCGCAGAGGTACTTTCACAACACTTGCCTCAGCTATCGGTGGCCACGGAACTGCAGCTGGTACTGTGACAAAACTGTCTTAGTGATGGAGCCTCTTATTTGGCTATGCAACGAGGGTTGACTTTCAGTAAAACTGCCTTCCTGCTGTAGTTAGCCTTGCTGGATTGTTCCGGTGCCTTAAAAGCATAACTCTTCAGGAAAACAAAAGTGCAAAGAAGAAAAGCATTTTTTAGGCAGCCCGGAGTCCTTTTTTCAAGTCTTGCATTCTTTCTTTAATTTAAAGTACATGTTATCAGAGTGGTTCTTCATTTTATCCCCACTGCCTGTGGAATGGGAAGAGGCACAGATTTTCCTCTGTGCCAAGTTACCAATAAGATAGTTAAAATCTTTTAATTGCTGAACGTGACATAGTAGCTAGAAATAACCAGGCTTGCTCCTCAGGTCATGTATTTATGTAGACATTCAATTTCAGTCTCTGGATAACCGGAATCAACCTTTTTTTGAGAGCCTGCTAAAACTTGAAAAAAAAAACCCCACTCCAAAACAGCCACCACAAATCCCTGGGAGTTCTGCACAGCTGTTTTTAGTCTTGTCATAGGTGGGCTAGTCTTGCAGGTATCACCTTTATGCTGCCTGATGATGGGGCTCCTCCACCTTACAACGAGACTGTCTCAGAGCTTTCATTTTTGAAGCTCATGGCTCTGAGTGTGCCAGTGCTGCTCAAACTTCCTGTTTCTCCAAGAGGGAAGTGTATGTGTATCTGGGATCTCTGTCTGGCCCTTACAGGATTTGAATTTTTCACTAGATTCTTGCTTTGAAAAGGCTGATTTCCGAAATATCAAGAGTGCTTTTAGCAGAAGGACCAGAATTTGGTTTAGTCTTTAGTGGGATGCAAAGTAATGCCTCGGGGCAGGAGGGATGGTGGCAGGTATTGTTTTGCATGGGGATTTGTTAATAGCCCTGGCATGGGCTTCTCCCAAACTGGAGAGGGGTTGCTCAAGTACCATTCACTTGTAAAGAGGGATGTGCATATTCTGAAGCACAACTATTTTAAGTGTCAAGTTAATCTTCCCTTAAGTATGTCTGAAGTTCTCAGCAGCTCCTGAAAGATTTTGTATAGTGGATAATGAAATTTTAGCAGTGGTTCTTGGGTCTTGTTTCTTTTCCAGAGGTGGTGATACGGTGATTGCTGGCAGCTGGTGGCTTGCTGCCTTGTGCTCCTGTTGGGCTATGACCATTTGAATTTAAATGGGTAGGTGGTCTTGAATATCTCTGTTCTTACCCATCGTGATATGAGCTTGTCTGTAGAGCTCTCCTGGCCTTTGCAAGTTGCAGAGGTCCTGAACTCTGTTATGTGGAGTTGGAAGAAGTGAGTCCAGACTCCAGTGCTGGGGAGGATGGGTGCAGGTACAGCAGGTCTGAATGCCATAGGTCTTGCTTGAACTCGGGTACTGAGGAATTGGAGCAGGTGAATTTGTTTCTGGTAGAACTCTGGTGCTGAAATTTTGCTCTTTTAATGTAATTCTTGATGCCTTATTACTTCACTTTCACTTGCAGGTTTGTTGTTTTTTAATTGCTACCCACAGTGTATGTTCGAGTTACTTGATTTGCAGAGTTGAGCACTCGGACACAGAGAGTTCCTGGATTCAGGTACATCTGTGCCACTCCTGGTGTGTGTTCATTATGCAGGTTTTGCATTCATGAGCTGTTTTTTCCACTGGATCCTAATAGTTTCAGGCTGCAGGATATGCAGAGCTCACATGAGGCTCAGCGTTGCTTTTCATTTTCCTTATAGGAGTGTGATGTTTGGGTGCTGGCAGTGAGGAAAATGAGGTACAGGGAAAATCCAGAGCCAGATCTTTCATTCCTAAGGATGGCTGCTTCCAGTAGTTGGGTGTAAGGAATGAGTGGGACCTGTGTGTAGGGCTCCTGGGAAGTTTTTGTGTTAAAAGTACTGAAGGCCAGCAGGGTCCTCTCTTTAAGCCTAGAATTAATCCATGATGAAGTTGAGTTCTGTTCTAATCTGCAGCTGTGGGAGAGTACTCTTGGTGAAAGTGTTTGTGTGCCTGTGTGAGAGTTCCTCTGGTGCTTGGTTTATTAACTGACATGTCTGGTGCCATTTCTCTCTCTGCTAAAAATAAAATGAAGGAACCAATGCCACGTGATCCTCGGTACTCCTGTAAACATTTCTGAAAGAATCTCCTACTACAGACTGTTGATTCGAGGTGGAACTTCACTACTGGTAACATTATATTCCTGAGATACAATAGGCATAGCAGTGGTTTGTTTGAATAGGGAACATAAATTTCCTTGGTCAGTTGACATCTTCCTGGTGGTGAAATGAATTCTGTTTGGCTACCAGTGCTTCCTGCAGGCATTGTCTCCCACTGCGTGCACCTGGAGAGAACAGGCTCTGTGTGCTGCAGTCCCTGTGCCTCTGATCCTGCACACATCCCCCTTTGCCACTAAGATTTCCACTGTTTGGAAGATAGTAGTATTTTGCAGAAAAGAGCACATAGCTGGATCTTGCCTGGCCATGCAGCCTGGTAGCACCCACTGGGCCCTCTGCTGAGGGGTGTTTTTGTGTCAAATATCTCTAAGCTTACCAGTAAAGGGCTTCAGCTGTAGTGGGTATCAGGGAGAATGGACATTTCTGCAGTGGGGGCCCTGGGCTGTGCTACTGCTTGACTGTAGATTTTTGAGGTCCTTAATGACTTTGCTGCTTTCACGATGTGATATGATGGTACTGCCTCACCTCTTGGTCGTGGTGGAGGTGTGAAGTGGGTGGGTGGTGTTAGGAGCTGTCACAGCAGGACCAGCTGTGTGTGAGGGCAGCTTGCTCTGAGTGACAACAGGGTTTTGAACAGTCTGCAGGATCCAGAGCTCTCCTGCACAGCAGGCTGGATTCTGGAAGCATTTATTCTGTGACTGCTCTTACCCTCCTTGTTTCATTGTATTTGTTCTCTGATATGATATTACTGATTAGGTGCAAAATATGTTTGTGTATGTGATGTTAGAGAAAATAAAGTGGTTTCTCTAGAAAATACGGGTATTCTGCCTACCTGGAGTGCAGTGTGAAATTTCAATGATCAATGCTTCGCCCTTCGTGTTCTGAAACTGAACATGTCTGTGTGCAAATAGCAAAACCTGAGGTATTTTCTTGAAGATTGGATCGTTTTGAAAGTGAGGTTTTACTGAACATAATGGCAGAAACTTCTATGTAGTTTCTATGTTCTATTTTTAAAACTTTTTTTTAAAACTTAGGCAAGAGAGACTTTGTTCAGGCAGTGTCCTGGTTAACGTACTGTTCTCAGTCATAAATACTTCAAGTCTCTGCTGAAGATTCTTGCCAGAGGAGTGTAGACTCCACTCAGCTATGCAGCAGCATGGCTTAATACAGCTCTATACAGTGTAGCATAGTAGAAAATCACCTACTACTGTTACAGGAAAAAAATGGCAATAGAACAACAAAATGGACTTTTACAGGTGTTTTTTTGGCTAGATGCTGCCCCTTAGGGTCTGCTGCCTCTGCTAACTGCCTCTGTATTTACATGCTGGTGATTTTATTTTTTTTTTAAAGTGTTATCTCCCACAATTTGAAATTTTTTTTTTCTAGCAAATTAGGTTGCTGAGGGTAGAGTGATTCTAGTTCTGCTGTTACAGCTTCTTGTGAGGCATTGCTAAAATCAGTGGTAGTGGGTCATTTTGATGCTCTAGCAGTAACCTTTGACTTAAGCACAGCATATTCTGCATGTAGTCGTGGATTTGTTGATTGCCTCTTGGAGTGTAGCAGCTCCTCATTGCACAGTCTTCCCAGAAGTGGGGTTAAACTTAATTATTGCACATCACACAGTTTTTCCTTAATTTCCTTGTGTTAACTGAACAAGTCTGTAGCTCACTCAAGAGGTGTGAACTCTGAATGTGATTAACAAGCTACTTGAGCCCCAGGAAAAAAAGTGGTATTTTTTAAGTTGTAATCGAGACTATGTTTCTTAAAAGACATAACTCAGAAATCAGTGTTATGGGTGATGATTAACTTTCAGTCTAGTTGCTTAGAATATACTTCTGTTTTGCCTGCTTGTGACTGACAGCTTCTTATATATAGTAATTTTAATTGTCTTTCAGTTATTTACTCTGGCATTTAGAAAGGCACAGGGAATAGAAACACCTGAAGGAAGAAATGCTAGCAGGCAGGAGCTTGTCCTGGGAGTTAAAAAACCAACAACATTCAAGTGAATGCCACTTCTCATACCAAAAAAACAATGACCTGTGTTTTGTTCTATATATACAGAGCTATCTGTGCTGTGCAATGCAGTCTTCACTCAGTAAAATGGGAGTTAAATCCTTTATGGTGGCTAAGGCATTGCCAGGATTTCATAGTTAATGGGTGGAAAAGGTTTGTAAGAGAGTCTGTTTTGAATTAGACCAGCAGTTTTCAACCTTTATTGATTTTCAGACCCCTAAACGCTTCCCAGGTGCAGACTCTTGTCTAGTGAATTTGACTTATCAACAATAGCCTTGCTTGCATATAATTTCATGGCATAAGAGAGTTTTGCTGTGGCTGAGTTTGCAGACTGCTGAGGTATGGAACACCTTGCAACAGTGTCTGACAAGTGTGAATTTTGTGTCGATTCCAAGGTAATGTATTTGTGCTGGAGCAGGGGTGCTGTGTCTCTTGCCTGACTGCTGTCCCCTGTACAAGGGTGCTTGGGAAAAGTTGCAGTTTGCTGAAATAGTTACTGGAAGTTCAAATGTTACTTTAGAATGGGTTGGCGTGAGTCGCGTGTTACTGGTTAAAATCCAGCTGGTGTTGGAAACTGTGAGCTTGTGGAGACATCAAAGGCCTAGTGCAGGAGGGTGTAGGGCTTTTTGGTGTCCTGTGGGACAGGGCTGTCACTGGTCACCAGTATTGCTGTGCTACTGCTCTGGGCAGGGCTGCCAAGAGCTGCTCGTGGTTTGTGGCCTGTGGGGAGGTCAAAAGCAGGTGCTGTGTCTGGTGCTTTTTAGGTTTAGAGGTGCTAGAGGTGTAAGGACAGTCCTTACAGTTGTACCTGGGGATTAGAGGCACAAATGTAAGGACTAGCTAAGCTGGCTGTGTTTTCCAGTGGGACAGGAATGGGGTCATAGCAGAAGTGTTACCAAGGACACATGCAGGGCATAGGTGTGTGTTTGGGCCTTTGAGGAGCATGTCCCACTCCTCCCAGCAGTAGTTGTAACAAGGGAGCAGAATGTTAGCACAAGTAAGTTTGGCACGGCTGCAGAACTGTGGTGCTGAGGTGAAGAGTTTGGAGTCCCATGGGTTCAGTCCTGAGTCAGAGCACAGGCATTGCTTTGGCTGATCTGAGCGGGTGCTCCTGACCCCAGTGCCCTGGAGAGGGGAAGATGCTGCTGTGTGTTGGAGCAGAGGCTGATGCCCCTGGCAGGGACCAACTGAAGTTCTCTGTTCTTATTAAATTAGAAATCTGGTTCCAGTGTAGCTGCTCACAGTAGCTTTGCAGCAGTGATTAAATGTGTGACAGAGATAAAGATGGCCTTAGTGTGCATCCATCTCTCATGTGTCCAGAAGCATTGATGAAGCCAGGAGGAATTTCAGCAATGTGCCTTACCTCTATCGAAGGATGGAAGAGTATTTGTTAAAGTTAGCATGCTGACTCTCGGTTATCATTAAGATTGCATCAAGATTTATCTCACATGGGTCTTTGGAAAAATGGTGAAAAGAAGTTGGAAGAAAAGTCACCTTGTTTATCATTCCTTTCCCTCACAAGGGCAGGCTGGCCCTGGCTGGATGCCTTCAGTCCTGTCTCTAGCATAGTTCGAGCAGAAGGGTTGGACCAAGTTGTCCACCTTGTTGTCTGGACTGGCTGTAGCACTGATAGTGACAGAGCTGAACAATCCACAGTTGAATGGCTTTTCCAGCAGCCAGTGGCATCTGCCTGCTGCTGCTTTGGGGCTGAGGTGCTGCCAGGGCTCTGGGTGAAACAGCAAGGCTGCTGGTGGATAGGGCACCTTATGGCATTGGGGAAGGGAGTGGTTCGAGAGCGCTCTTGGTGGCTGAATCACAGGGGAAAGGGTGGCACATCTCCAGTTGTGGAGGCTTCCTCATGTGCCTTTCTATCCCTGTTCCTTATGGGGTGAAGCACTGGGGTAAGGAGGGTTGTCAAGCAAAGCTTTCAGAGTTCTTGATAGAGAACTTGTTCTATGGGTTATATGTGGTATCAGATAGCTGTGAGTGCTGCTGGAGATGGCACATCCCACTGCTGGGCTCTTCAGGGAAAAAAAACAGTTTTAGAGTAAAATGTATGTATAGAAACACAAAACAGCATGTAACTTGTTTCATTTTCAAGACATTCATCAGAAGTAACACACTGGGGAGTCCTCTTGTGTTTTCAGACATGCGGAATTTGACTTTAGTATGTGACACACCGGACGTGATCAGTTGGATAGAGCAATCTAAGTGTTGCACCCTAGCCAAAGGATGGAGTGCCTTTTGGTTTGGTATCTTTTAGGAAAAAGTGAACAGCAAATTTCCTGCTCAGTAGTATCTCAGCACACTAGAAACTTCCAGTTTCTTTTTTCAGCTCCTGTAGGGCCTCCGATGCTGAGCGTGCAACAAGGCTCTCATCCTCAGCCCTGCTTGAAGCTTCCATATTCCTCTTGTTTTAGAGGAGTGGTGGTTGTGACTTTCCCTCCCACTGTTGGTGGAAAGATAGATCCCTGCTGTGGCCTAATTCGAGAAGGGCAAGGAGCAGGCTGGTTATCACCCTTTTAATAGTTCCTCCCCTTGCCCTGGTGTTACTTTGTTATTTGGTTTTCTGAAGCACCTGTTCAGACTTCCTACTGTTCTGGCTGATGTGCTGACTGCCCGCAAATATCTAAATAACAGCAGCAAAACGAGTCAGATTCCTCTTGATTCTAGTTGACTTTCCTCTCACAGCAATGCTCACAAAGCTGGATTCACCACAGAAAGGTTTGGAAGCCTCTCTGAAACTTGTTTGTACTACCTGATGCCTGAACCTTTCTCAGGTCATGGCTCTGAGTGTGGGTATCAAAAAATAAATAAGCACAAAGTAAGTCTATTGCACTGCTAGTGTTCAAAAATTCTGATTTCATTTTTAATAGAGATTCAGCAAAAGCAATTGAAATTTTAAGTGCAAATTAAAACTTAATAGTATACGAAAGGAATTTTTACCTATTTTGGGAAAATGGTTCCATTGGGCAGGGGGACTTACATGCTGAATGCCACCTTGTCCTGGGGAGGTCATGGTTTTGTGTAAGTGGCATCTTTGCATTTGGGCTGACAAAGTGGGATTGTCCCTCTCCTGTGGGTGGATAAAAATTTCTGCAGAAGGTGAAATTTGCAAGCCCCCTTTAAATGTTTGCTGCTTTTAAAGAAGTCCATGGAACTAAAAAAAACAAACAAACAACAACAACCAAACCAAAACAAGCAACAAGCCAGTTAATTTCATTTAATTCAACTTGAATTCCCAATTTTTAGCTATTGAGGTTCTAATACAGTATTCATCTTTGTGAATGTACATGTTGTTCTCTAGTCCTGCTTCATTCTGGTTACAGCTTAGGCTGTACAGGATAGAGTTTACATATATAAATAGCCAAGTTGCATTTTGCACAGTTTGAATCTGTTTTTCATTTCACGGATTTAGAAACTTCATTTCTGAAAAATGAGTGCTGTGTTTATCAGACGTCTGACTTGTGAGCAATTTGCTTGATAATATTCAGAGGAGCACAAAAGTAAGGCTGAAAAGGGGACAGATCTGATGACCTGGTTTCAGTTTGGTGATTTTTTGCTAGTTCTCTGACATAAAAAGGTATTTGTGGGTATTTGTTTGTGAGAATTTGCAAAGTTCTGGTAATGCCAGCAGTTCCTCTCTTGCTGAAAAAAAACCCCTAGTGCTGAGTAGAAGAGCTAGATTTAAAGAGAATGTGGTTTATAATTTAAAATGTGTGCAGATAAGCAAGCAGGAGAGTCTGTTCTCTGCTTTGAGCTCACAATGTTTGGTTTGTAATCTTCTGTGTCTTTGTGGGTCTGTGGATTTCTCTCCACCAGCCATCTGGGTGAGATCATATCCCTTCTTTCCCAGTTCTTCTTCCATCCTTCCTCAAACCTTGCTGTCAGGTGTGGTTTTGGTTGTTAGGATACTAAAGTGCAAAAGCTTTCCACTGGACTGCTCTTCTGTCCAATCCATAAGGAAAACTATCTTCATTAAGTGAAACAAGGATGCTGTTAATCAGTTATCTTGGTGACTGAGACTTGGTGTTCTCTTATCAGTGTGTTCTTTATTTAAAATTTGTGTCTGGAGACCTTGATAGAAATGCTTCAGGATGAAGGAATTGCCGAAGTCGTGCAATTTGCTTTCTTGGTTTTAACCTTTCAGGGTAGTTCATAGGACCCCTGGAAAACTTTATTACCCTGGAAAAGGGTACTAAGAACTGGCCAGAGACAACAAATACCCACATGCACTGTCGATAACAGAGGTTTGGCCTGTATCATAATCTCTGCTGTATTTTTTGCTTGTGAATATTTAATTAGTGAGTATTTAACACTTTTGGATGATAATGGTCGCAGATAAGAGGTAGTGTACTTTGCCAGGCATGAGTGTAGGTCAGATGCCTATTTGCTTTTCGATGCAGTGCTGAAGCTGAAGGAAGACTGGAGCAGCTGGGGCAAAGAGCAGGTCCTCAGCAGCACAGGCTGCCTGCCAGTTTCCAGCAGGCTTCTGCAGCTGCTCAGTTTGATTCGAAGCTTTACATAAAGTGCCAGTGTAATTATTACTCTGGTTTCAGCAGATATGCCATGTAGGTGATGTGGTTTGTTTGGGTGGGCATTTTGGCCATATGGATTCCAGCTGGGCTTATCCCTTCCCCTGTGCAAGGATTGATTCATGTAAGTTTTGTCACAGCAAGTGCAGGGTCAGCAGCACAGCCTCTCTCTGTAAATGCTTCTACTCCTGTGTGTGGTAATGGTACTTTGTATGTAGGAAAGTTTGGTGACCTCTTTTTGCTTGGCTTCAAATACTCCTTAAGCTATCAAGTAGATAGAACTTAATTTTCTTTCCATTTTTGTGGGTTTTTTTCCCAACTGATCTGGTTTTGATTTCAAAAAAGGCTTTAAAACAAGAGTGTTTTCTAATGATAATTAATTTTGTCTTCCATCACAAGCAGTTACTAATCTCACTTCTGAACTTTGCTTCAGTATTCTTAGTCTCATCTCCTTTTTCCCTTTTAGACTGCTTGCAACATTCACAGGCAAAGGTTATTTCCCAATTCTTGTTTTCTTTCCTTCTATCTGTGTACATTAATTTCTCAGTGTTGGAGCTGAGTGAAGTAGTGAACCGTGGATCACTCAGACATCTTTCCACCCTCCCCTCATTAAGAGCAGTAGAGAGGTAAGAGCTGACCTTTTAACTACCTCTGACTGTCAGCAGCAGTCACTGTATGGGAATTGTGGCCATTGCTGCTTCATTTCTATGATCAGAGTTAAAGGATATAGACCCCCATGGGATAGGAGCTGCACGGACAGCAGGATAATCCTGAGCTCAGAGATTGAAGCTGCTATGTTTTGTCTTAAACTGGAAGTTAACTCAGTGAGGTTCAGCTTTAGCTGAAGAGAAGCACCATTTCAAAAACATTTTTGCGGTAGCTTTAGCAATGCCCTTCCAGGCTAGTTCTGGGAGTACTTTTAATAGGGAGAATTTGCCTCAATTGCTGCCCCTCCTTTGTCAGGGCAGAGGGTGAATAAGCTGTTGTGTGTTGTTGAAATGGCAGGAATTGGGAGTGGCATGTCCTGGGCACTGTGCACCTGTGACACCAGCTGTGTGGTTGGTTGTGTTAGTGGATAACTTCTTTATAGACTCATGGAATGCTTTGAGTTGGAAGGGACCTTTAAGACAATCTAGTTCCGACACCCCTGCCATAGGCACAGACACCTTCCACTAGACGAGGTGTCTCCAAGCTCTCTTCAGCCTGACAAGCAGGAGAGCTGCTGTCCTGGGAATGAGGAGGTTTGAAGAGAGCACTGGAGGCTTATGGGGCAGAGTTGTTGCTGCCTTCTGTCCCTGGCACTGGTGCTTAGGCTGGCTCATGTGTGGGGCGTGACTTGCCTGGCAGTTCCCAGTGTGAAATCTGCTCAGGAGATATCCGATGCTCCTGCTGCAGGGCCCTGGGCAGGTATCTGCTGCACACTCAGCTGAAAAGGCCATTAGCGTCATTGTTTATGCTGTATTGGTTAATTATCTTTTGGATGTGGCCGCCTCCTTTTATTTTTTTCCTGTCCAGTTCGTGCCTGAAACAGGCTTGGCAGGATCTTCCTCCTTTATTCTCAGGGGTCAGTGACTTCCTTCTTGCTTTTCTCCGTCCTTGTACACAATCTTTTTTGCTGCCCCAGCCGTTCTCCAAAAGCGTGTTCTGTCCTTCGCTTCATTGAATAATGTCATGTTTATAATGAAGTCAGGAATAAACTGTAATAGGGCTTTCTTGGCCAAGTATTTCCACGATGGCTTTCCAAAGCAGGTCTGAGTTGGAAGTGTGCAGGACTATAATGGCTGCAGATCAGTGGTCCCTGGACAGATGGCTCTTTGACTATACAAAATTGGAAATGTTTGTAACAGCAGATATATCTCTGCCCCTTTGTGTGCAGTTTGATCTTGCCAAGACGGTCACATCCCTGGTCATGCTGTTGGTGCATGTGGAGTGTCTGCAGCTGTGCCTCCACCTGTGCTGGAGGGGATGGTTCTGCTCTGATGGTTGTTCAGAGATGTCCAGTGCTGCAGGAAAGGTACAGCCTGTGGCTGTCAGCATTGTTTGTGTGTTTGTGGGCTTCTGCTTTGTGCCACTTCTTCCAGCAAGATTAATGGATTGAACAGCAGCTTCCAGTGACAGAGCCAAGAGTGGTTACTGGATAAGGGTTGTTTTTTCCACTTTTTAATGGTGTGGTTATTTTAAAGGGAGGAATATTGGCAACAGACAGTTGAGGACTGAAAGCATTTGTACCATAATAAAAACTCTTGGAAATTTAAGCTTTCTTTCCTTCATATGTTTGATTATTTGCTGTATGTTGAGAATTTCAGAAGGATAGAGGTACTAATAGAAAACCTCCTTCTCATGAAGCTGAGCCACCAGCATTTGGTATTTCACTTAGTGAATTGCACACTGTGTTTGTCACAGTACGAATTAAAGAGGTGACTTTGCAGGTAGTGTTTGTGTCATCCTGTTATCAGAATTTTTTTTTCCCTGTAGAAGTGTAAAGGCATCTCTGGCACGTTGGTGGAATTTAGGGAGAGTAGAGAGGAAAATGGTACAAGACAGTGGCCTGCTGCAGTGCATCCTGTCACAAGACTCTTCCTCGGGGTCGTGGTAATTCCTAATCTGCCTCTGCGATCCCTAATGGGGCCTTTGTGGTGGGTGATGATGAGTTCAACACCTGACTGCTAATGCCGGGAAAGGGAGAGAGCAAACCCAGGAGGAATGAGAATAGCTGCTGACTTCTTGGAAAGAGAGGTTTAGGCATTGTCTGAATAGTTTCTTGAAAGCCACCTTTTCATCGAGCCAGTGTGGGGTGTTGAAGGGGGTGACAAAGTTGATTTAAATGCAGACTTGCCTCAGGGCAGGGGTTGTGGGTGTCCCTCAGGTGGATCGATGAGAATGGCTCTGGCAAATCTCCAGCATGGTTTTGCTGCTGACTGTGCTCAGGTTGCAGTTATCAGTAAGATGCACATGCATTGCATATGCGCGACATCAGAGATAATGAGTTTGGATATACATGTGCCTCATATAGCCCAGGATGGAAATCTTTGTATAAAATTTGAGGCAAAAATCACATTTACAGGAAGAACACAGGCTGGAAGGGGACCAAAAAAAAGAGGGGATTTGCATCTGAAAGTACATCTGCATTTAAAAAGCAACAGTCAAGGCAACACTTCAGGTGCTCCTGGATGCAGAGATGGCAGCAAGGCACTGGCGGAGTGAGGGGCTGCAGCCCCTGCCTGGTGCTGCTTCCCATTCCCTGTCCCTGAGCTTCAGCTCAGCTTTAAGTTATTGTGTGGCTTTTGATGAGTGAGTGAGAAGAATTTCAACAATGTGGTGTGTAACATCATTACCTGCTTTTTTTAAAATGTGACAGGGTTTGTCCTTTTGTATTTTCTTTAACCACATGAAGAAAACCCGTAAAACTCAACCTGAAGCAGACTATACCTGTTATCAGAGAGGTCTGTTGTGTTTTTGTTGCTGAGGTGTTGAACTGGGAATGGCAAGAGACGTGCCTCAAGCAGGGTGGTGAGCAGGATGGAGAAGTGAGAAGGTGTGTATTTGTACTATGGCAGCTTTAATGAGGAGCATATCACTCCTGCTTATTGGCAGGAAAAATACCTCCAGCACTTCTTGGAGCTCATAAAATGCTGAGCCCACCTGGGACTTGTTGGTGGGTGCTGCTAAACAGACAGGATACCTCACAACTGGGCATAGGGACGCCTGATTCCTGTGAAAACCTATTGTATCTCGGCTTGGCTCAGTCACAACACAGCAAAGCCCCTGGATCCTCTCCTTGGCAGAGGTTTTTGCTGGTAGTGCACATCCAGCCAGAGAGCAAATGGCACAGGATCTGCTCTCTGCTCTTGGACAGTGATACAGAAATGGCATTGAGCAGTGTAGTTTGCGTATTGAAAGATTTTCATGTTCTCATGATTGCTGCACAGCCCCGGGAAGCTGAGTGGGTTTGGGTGACTGTGTCTGCAGAATTGATATTTGTGAGCGGGTTTTGGAGACAGCCAAGGTCAGTGTCTCCATCTGTCTCCTAGAGGGGGTGGCTGCTCTTGTGCTCTTTCTGCTCTGGTTTGGGGGCAAAGCAATGACAGTTTTGTTCATATAAACTAAACACTGGTATATAAGGTTTCTTTCCTGATTGTACCTGTCTTTGGTTTCAAATACTTTATGGTGCATTCTTTTTCTGAGCACATCTGAGAAGCAAGGAAGTTACTGATTTGGACATACCAACTTTCTTTTTTCCCCCTCACGTGGTAAAAACTTAATTTACTGTTCTCATCACCTTTCAGTCAGTAAAATTTCCCTGTCTCTTACTACTACCTTTTCTGTACATTACAACCTTTGAATTGAACGAATTGGTATGAGTGAAGTAATGGGGGTTAATAGTGATTCCAAATATTTACCTGCTGAAAAGTATGAAGTTTCGGTGCAGTCACTTACCAGAGGTCATATTCCTTACAAAAATACAACAGAAGACTTCTCAAATTCTCTTATTGTTTTGTTCTTTCAGAAGAATGGGAGAACCATTGTTCTTTGAAGATGTAGGAACCACCTAAGTAAAATCAGGACTTGCTTTCTAATTTAAATGTCTCTACTATCTGATGTAATCTACACACAGGGGAGAGGCAAATCTCTTCAAAAGCATCTGGAGCTTTAGTAATTTCTTGTGTTCTGTTTTTTCCCCAAAGATCCAAGCCCAGAAGAAACCTACTCCAGTGAAGTATGAAGTTGGAGATCTTGTTTGGGCCAAGTTCAACCGACGCCCATGGTGGCCATGCACAATTTGTCATGACCCAGTGCTGGACTGTCACTCAAAAATGAAAGGTACTGTATCTACTCAGGCCAGAAAGCGGAGATGTTGTGTATGGCAGGCTGCTGCAGTTTTAAATTAATTTAAAAAGGATTTCTGGCCTTTGAAAGATTTGAAGAAATAGACGCTACCGTGGAAGTCCTGGATCCGTTTAGTCCTAAATCAGGGAGGTGGCAGGAGGAAGAGGGGGCTGGGGCTTGTGGAAGTGGCACAGGTAGCTGTTGGACATGTAGGCTTTTCTTCACAGAGTATAGGAAGGACCAGTAGCTGGGCTGAGCTCAGTGTGATGCAGAAGAAAGAGCAGCCTCTCAAAAAAGAGATGCAGAGAAAAAGGAGGTGGATCAGAGAGGTGCAACAGGTGAGGAAGCAGAGCTGGGAAGACTGGAGTGTGTGAGGACATGGAGAGCTGGCCAGTCTTGGAGAACAGGAGGCTGAAGAGGCTGAGAAGCAGACTGTGGTGTAGCTGCTGAATGCATGGAGGTGTGATGGGAATGTGTGCAAGGAAGTAAAATTTTTTGGGTCTTGACTGGCATGAGAAAACAAGGGCCTGTTTATGAAGAAATACTGGAAACACCTGGAGATGGAGCCATGTATCTGAAAGTTCAGGGCATAGTGTGCACCAGCTGAGTGTGATGAGAATAGATGGGGGAATTATGGCAGGGCTGTGTGTGCTTGAACACGGGAGAGCCAGGAAGGAAGAGAGTCTTACAAGCTCAAGACAGAGGTAGGTGAGTGATAGAACAGAAGGGAAGTGATTGTTTGCTCTTAGTTTCATACCAGCTGCCACAGGGAGACTGCCACAAACAGAAAGTCTTAGTTATTCCCGGTTTCCTCTTCTGATTCTTTTTATTCTGTGGGCAACTGGAAACCTTTTGAACTGGTGTCATCTGCCACTGACAGCTCTAGACTGGTGAGGTTGCCACTCACTGATATATTTCCTTCCAGGTTTTGTGGCCCTTGCCAGCGTAAGGACAAGTTCTGGGCAGGAGTGGACTTTTTTTGAGTGGCCATCAGCTCAGACTCTGCTGCTGTTTGTCTAGAGACATGAAGTGGCTTTTCCTACATGGTGCTCACGTCATCCCCAAGCCTGGTTGCTGTAGTCTTTTTACTTGCTATTTCTTCACTTTCCCCTTCATCCGTTGGGAGACATTTATTCTGATTCTAGAGAATATGGAATGTACTGTTTTAAATAGTCTGTTTCCAGCTCTCAAATGCCTATTGAAGATGTTTCCAGTAGATATGCTGACAAATATTCTTCCCCACATCCCTTTTCATGAAGTTTTGGACAGGATTTAAAGTATATAGCTGTCCAGTATTCCCCTCTCAGCCTACGCATCAGGATTTCTAATAAAGGAATTCTGCAGGGAGAAAACACAATATTAAAAAATTCCAGCAAGACCTGATCTCCAGCCACACTGTGGACTCTCCCATAATTTTTTTTATCTGTGTTCAAACCAATGGAGCTCTAGGGAAAATTGCATTTTCCAGTTGTGGCTGTATATAATCTGCTCATCTCCCCTTTCCAATCCCAAGGTGGCAGAGTGGGTGGATCTGAGCTCTGGTGCCTTTGGGCAGGTAGAGCTGCTGGGCTCTCTGTGCACTGTAGGAAGCAGAGTCCTCCTGCCTTGACTCTCCTGTTGCCAAGGGAACGAGCCCTTCAAAACAAGGCAGGTCGCTTCAAACTCATCACTTGTGCAGAAACCTCTTTTCTTGGGTTTGAGGAATGATGTTTTGTCCAAGGCAGTTTGCCGTTTTTTGCAGCAAGCTCTCTGCTCAAAGATTTTTGCAGTTGGAATTTTGAGGCTCAGTGGCTCACATCCCAGTACTGTGAGTGGGATGGATGAAGCCTGTCATCTTTGCCTTTGTTTCAGTGTTGCTCTGGTCATTGTTATCCTCTCAGTGGTCTTGGTCAGAATCTCACTGTCAGCATCTCTTGAGGCCAGGCTGCCACACTGTGCTGGCATTCCTGGGAGAGGCAGCACAAATCAAATGGACTGTGGAAGTCTAGCCTGAATGTTCATAGGGAGAAGGTTAAGCATATATTGCAGCAAAATGCAGGGAGAAGTTTATATCCCTTATTTTCAAACCTTGTTTACTCTGTTCTAATGCTTGTGACCTGTCTTTTTTCACCAGCATACCCAGTACTGGTGCAGTTTTTACTTGTACCATTTCTGTTCAACATTCTTGCACAAAAAGTACCTTTGAAAAGTCTTTGAATGTGCCCTTACAAATTTCTTCTATTGTTCTGCACCTTTGTGCCCAAAAATTGCAATTAATGTTTTGTCATGTTACACCTAATCCTTGTAGCGCGAGTGCATGTGTTTGTTTAAATACTGCTGTTAATGTTTTGTGTCCTAAGTAAGAGTTTGTTTTGTATCAAAGCATTGAGCAAGGTGGGATATATATTGTGGTGGGGGAGGCTCAACCTGTATGAGTAGAGCATATCCAGAAGGATGTCAGTTCTGGGTGTTGCCAGCACGGTTTTGTTTTCCCAGTGGTCAAGTGGACCAGACTGTTTAATCATTAATCAGGGAGTTGCAGAAATGAAATGTCCTGCTGGTATGTTGTGTCTCTCAAGGGAAAAAATATTTAGATATCTTCCCATTTTCTTTGCAAACAATCTCTGCTCTAGGAAGATGTCCCATCTTAGACCCTTTAATTTATTGTTTGTAAGAAAAAAACCCCACACAACCTAAAAATAGACAGTAGCAACATAGAACATAGCAGCCATCAAAGGAGTCTCCCTTAGTTCTGAGCAGAAATCCTCAGAATTGGCATTCATGGGGGAATGTTATTAAGTAAAATGTAATTGAAAATTATCTGGCAAATTGTTACTGCTTTTTGTGATTCTTTTTGTGTGTCTTTATTCTGTTATATGCAAGGGGTTAATTCTGTTAAATTTCTCAAAATAGTTTCCAATCGGAGACCATACCGGGAGTACTATGTGGATGCCTTAGGAGAACCTTCAGAGAAAGCCTGGGTTGCTGGGAAAGCTATTGTCCTCTTTGAAGGAAGACATCAGTTTGAAGAGCTGCCTGTTCCCCGGAGAAGAGGAAAGCAAAAGGAAAAAGGCTACAAACATAAGGTGAAATACCTGTTTTCTTCAACGTGTTTTTGATTCTTTGAATCTGCGCAGTACAAAATACTCCTTTATGCCTGGAACTGCACTTTGACAGCTTTCTTCTGTGAGATTGACTGCAGCAAGGCAGCCAGGGAAGGGATTCTTTGCATCCTGACATCAAGCATAGTTTATGAACTGCCAGGAGCTTTTAGGCTCTTCTGTGCTGGGGTGTGGCCTGCTGCTTCTATTGCCCTGGACAGCTCTGGGAGGCAGAGGAGTCAGAGCTCTTTCCGTGTGGGATCTGTTTAGCAGCAAAGCTCTCTCCTGATGTTTATTGCAGCACTGCTAGAAAACTTCCTGTGCTCTCTGACAGCCTCTTTTGGCTGATCTGAAGCAGAGGTGGAGTTCCATGCTTCACTAGATCACTGGCTGAGATAAAGCAGTGGGGTTTTTAGCCCTGCTTCAGTAATTCACTTTATAGAAACCTGTTAGGACTTATAATTTGACTTGGAAAGTGCTTTGTCAGGGAGCCTGTGGGAATGAGTTTTGTGGCTCATCGCACCATCTCAGTTTTCAAACATAACAGCCCTGAGCAGTTGTAGCCAGTTAATGTAATGTGACACAGGGGGTCTGGTCTATGTCTTTAGGAAGGTGACTGGAGAAATTAACTTGTTAGAATTGCTGAAGTGAAGAACTACAAAGGCTACTGTGTTACTGTAAGAGAGAAAATAGTTACACTAGGCAATGATATCTAGTTTTTCTCTTCCTGAAGAGTTTTATAACTTACGTTAATGCAGAATCATCAGACTGAATGTGCTCTTGCAGATATGAGTCCCTGGTTGCAATGTTCTCGTTTAGTTTTCCTTTTCCAAGGGCATGTTCAGTATCTTTTTTTAAGGACTTCTCCTATGCTTGCAGCCCCCCAAGAACTAGTGGCATTCTCACAAGTAACTTTTCTGGTTCTAGAATTGCTTGGCTGGAATCTTATTCTATATGTAAATAAAATGCTGGGATGGCTACAGCAGAGGGAATCAAATGTTTGTTGCTCATCTAATTGTCCAGGTTTGCATCCCTTAAAGCCAAAATCTGATGCAAAGGTGAGAGCATTTGGCTGGTTTGTTATCAGCATTCATAATACTCTTAATCTGCTGAGATGAGATTTTATTAGTGTGGGTATTTTTTAAAGGAAAAATCTGAGTTGTTCTTCCTTCCTTGTAAATGGTTTTTGATTTCAGGAGCAGTTGTGAAGCCTTTGATTTGCTGTTGTGCACTGGAATCTGCACATGCAGATAAGAGACAACTTTCTTGCTGGTGTTAGGTGTTAGAAGAGGTTTGTGTCCAATACAAAGAGGGATTTTTTGTTTTAAAGGTACAGAGTTAAAACTGGGAGACCTCTCAGGAATGGACATGTTAAGTTTGATAAAGCACGTCTTAGATGTGTGTGGATCTCACGTTTGTCCCAAGGTGAGCTGATGGAGAGGGCAGATTGAATTCTGCTTTGAGTTCAAGGGATGCAGGAAGAGTCAAGAATGAGCAGACCAAACAGGTCTGCTCAGATATTTTGAGGAAAACAGTGTTGCATTTACCTTGAGAGCCTTGCTGGCTAATGCTTTGCATTTCTGTGCCAGGGATCCATACCATATGCATTCTTCTTTATAAGCACCTGTGTTCAGGATGTGTTGGGATGCCAGGACATTTGGTTCCTGGGAGACTTGTGTTTGCAGGGACCTTTTTGCTGTGTTGGGAATGCATAGGGATTTTTATTAGACTCAGCAGGAGTGCAGGGTGCTTACCCAGTAGCAGTGCTTCCTGTGTCCACTAGACACAATCTCAGAGGAATCCATCTTAAAGATGCAAAATGCAGGAATGTCCTTCTGTTCTTTGCCTGGTGCTCTTCAATCTACTTTATCTCATTGGGTACCCACTCAAATACTGTCTTTCTCTTTTTTTTTTTTTTTTTTTGTCTCCACCTTTTAAGGTTCCTCAAAGATTTCTGGCTAAATGGGAAGTCAGTGTTGGACAAGCGGAAGACATTCTTCTCGGAGGGCCAGAGGATCAGAAGTGCAGCCAGAACTCCAGCGAGCTGGACAGTGAGAAGGACATGCAGTTGGAATACTATACCAATGGCCCTGGAGAAGAAAGGGACAGGCAGCTGAACGGCTGCTTCAAATCCTTGGCGTTTGACTCCAGACACACGGCCAGTGAAAAAGGAAAATTGCACATTAAGCCACATGTGAAAAAAAGCTCTGAAAGCAGAAAAAGGACTAGAGTAAAAAAGAGCATTGTGAGAGGGGAAGCACCTACGGGAGAAATCAAAGACAAAATGCCAGAGAGCATAGTTAGAAACACGATTGTTGGGGACCTACCAGAGAAACACGCGTCTCATGAACTTCGCCGAATTGCCAACAGCCTGACAGCATCCAGTAGCACCAGGGAAAACCATTTGCTTTCCTCATTTGGAGAAAGACGTTTTGAAAAGACACCTTTGAAACCGGACTGTGAGAATCGTAAAAGTGATACTCTCAAGAACACTCTCCAAGGAGATCTGTTTTCCAGCCCATCTTTTGAGAGAGAGAAGAGCTCTCTGGGCATTTTGTGCAGTTCCAAATTGCAAATACACTATTCTGCGTCTGATGCTGGTATTGAGAAAAAGCAAACTGAGTCGGATTCATCCTCTTCCCTCTCGGATGGTGGGAACAGTGATGTAGATACCATGGACCAAAGTTCAGAGAGAGCCTCTAGTGCTCTTGAAGTTAGTGATTCTTCAGATAAAGTGGAGAAGGAATTTCCTATGACATCAAGTGGAAACATTAAACTTTCCATGTATCTTTCTCAGAAGAGCAGCAGAAGGGCCAGGAAGAAGTCATACAGAGATCGAAAACCTCTGGGAGGCTCAGTGACCAACAGACTTGATGCTGAGTTTGCAGATGGGGAGCTGGAAGTTGGCTTCTCTGATGCTGAGATGTCATTGATGGCTCTGGAATGCTCTTCGGATGTGAGAAATGACAATCTTTCCCTAGCAAACAAGCACACTAGCCCCCAAAGTGTTTCCAAGGACAGCTCCTGGCCTGCTGTTGCAAATCAAGCAATTTTAAAGCCGAAAAGCATGAAATTATCCCGAATCAGGAGTATAAAGTGCAAACATAAAGAAACAGTTGGTGGGTTGGAGCCTTCTCTTGCAGAAGAGGAGGGTGGTGTGAATCGCTGCTCTTCGGATACCAAAGGTTTCTCTGGCCTTCAGAGAGATTCTCTTCAGAGAAGTGGAAAAGTTGATGGTCAGAAACTGTTAAACAACATGCACGAGAAACCCAGGGATTCTGCTGAAATCGAAACAGCCGTGGTGAAACACGTCTTGTCAGAGCTGAAGGAACTGTCTTACCGGTCCATGAATGATGATGCCAGTGACTCTGGCACTCCAAAGGCCACAGTCCCTTTACTTTTCTCTTCTGCCTCTGGTCATGGTCGTTTGCCTATTGAACCAGATTACAAATTCAGCACCTTGTTAATGATGTTGAAGGATATGCATGACAGTAAGACAAAAGAGCAACAACTGATGACTGGTCAAAATATAGTCCCATTTCGAAGTACCAGCACAGCTGATGGTTCTGGAAGCAATTCTGCGAGTGGTCTGAAGTCTTTGTCTATTGTAGGTCCCCCATATAAAATAGAAAAAAATGGAGATTGTGTCCAGGAAACAGTAAATACAAACTCCACTATAAGCAACTCCTCATTTTCACGCAATCCTCCAACCAAGTTGACGGGGATTGGTTCTGGTAAAAGGGAGCCTGCAAGTGCTGCTGTTTCTGGGACCAATGGCACAAATTGTGTGTCCAAACGCAACTGTTCAAAATCTAAGCAGTCATCTAAGCTTGGAGATAAAACAGTTTCAAACAGAAAGGACTTAAAACCAGGAGGGCCAAGTAAGTTGCTAAGTCGGTTATCCAGAGATTCAGGAGAACATGCATTCCGTGTGCATGGTTCGGTTACCAGTCCTCTAGGTAATGAGGCAGAAGATACTGAGAGGAAAGAGTGTATTGATTTAACAGAGCATTCAACTGATGAAGACTCTGCCTGTTTATCTGATGACAATTTAGGTCGTATTGGAAGGAGACCTGAAGCTGGTAGAAATATTGCGAGCTGCAATTCTGCTGAAAATGGGCAGAGTCCAGACTTGGATTCAGAGGCAAATAGTGAGAGCTCTCTTGGTGATGAGTCTAATGATATAAATCACGTAGCACCCAAAAAGCGATGGCAGCGTTTTAACCAAAGCAGTGCTAGATCTAATAAGCACATCAGTAGATCTAGGGAACAAGGAAACTTGGAGAGTGCCTTTGGCCTGAATTCTCGTGGCTTTTCACTGAAGGGAAATGAGTGCTTGGGACGTAGGCATTCCCCTCATTCAAAGGTGCTTGAGGGAGACCTGGCAGTTCAGGACTTTGAGAATCGTTTAGACTTAGTTGATAAACATTTGAATGTATGTGGTAAGCCAAACACCAGTGTGATGGACTCAGAAACAAAGCTTGGCAACTTTGCTCCCCAGTCTGAATTCTCTGCACAAGGTAAGGGAGCTGGACTTGCGCCAGAGTGTGTATTTGTATACATTTTATACTTTTTCATTTAAAGGATAAGTTATGGGACTTGGGGCTGTCTGACAATGTGGAGATATCTATGTCTGAGCAGAAGAAAATGTACCTTGGTTTGAGTTCTCTATATGCATGGAGAACAAAGAATGGAGATCAAAAAAGGCAGAGCAGTTATGGGCTTGTGCTCAGATTATCAGTCAGAAAGTTTTAAATACATTACAAATCATTAGTTCCTCCACCATGAAAGGTAAATGAGCAATTCTCTGAGCTTGGGATTTTTTTAAAATTTGCATCTTCATAATGTATTCCTTGGAGCTACGTGCTTGGTGTTAGCAGGATAGATCAGTGCTAGAAAGTTGTCTGAAACTGAGCCTCAGTGGCTGCTCTGATTTTATCTTCTGTAGTACTGTTTGACATGGTTTATCTTTGGTTTGTTCTGTAGAATTTCATGAAGATAATGTATTGGGTATTTTTGCATTTTAGTGTGGAATTTTATTAGCTGTTAATAACAAATTGGGGAGCTCCACAAATTTTCTAATTTACAGCTCTGGTGTGGCTGCCTGATGGGTGAAGAGAACAGAAGGGAGGGAAGCTGCCAGGGAGGTTGGGCTGGAGGTGGGTCTGAAAGACGTCAGACAGAAGTGAGGCAGCAGCATTAGAAAGGAAGTGACCAAGGAAGAAGGAGGCCTCTGAGGACCACAAGGTCAGACAACCCTCACTCCCACAGAGACATATGGGGACATTTGGTTAAAGCCAAAGGAAGAAATAAAAAGGTGTGTGCAGAAGGAATAGGGCCAACAGAACCACATTTGACACATACCATCCTCGGGCTTCTGCAAGGAATCCAGGGAAACACATCTTAATAAAAACAATAGAATTAAAATTTTGCATAGATTTCACTAAACTAAATTGCCCTAATCTATTTGCAGTATCAGAAACTAATAGAACTTGTCAGAATTTTGAGCCTGTGTTATTTTATCACTTACATGTTCCCTCAGTGCACATTTAGATTGCTGTTAGTGGTTGCTGGAGGCTGCCTACACCTCTGTTTCAATGTGGCAAAGGCAGCTCCTTGCCTGGTGGTTGTGGGACCTGCCCAAGGCAAGTCACAGCAGGCACAGCAAACCAGCCTACAGGGTGTAACACAGGGGGTAAAAGTTTTGTTTCTAAATCATGACCAGCTTAATCATTCACTGACTTCTCTGATTGGATCTGTGTGTTTTTGAGGATGAAGACTCCACAGAGAAGTTCAGAGGATATACCTTGTTCTGGGCTGTTTGGGCTCTGCTGTAAGAGTGTCACAGCCGAGGGAGTGAGTTCTTCGCACTGAGATCCAGCTGGGATCTCATGGCTTCATGGTGGTGTTGCAGTTGAAGCATCTCTGCAGTCTTGCTGTGTGAGGTGAAGATGCAAGTCTGCAGAGAGAGCTAGAGAAGAGGAGCTGCTGAGAGGCAGTAAGGTCGGGAGGGTGGTGGCAGAGGATGGCAGCAGGCTCCTCGGCGAGGTGGTGGTGGTGGTGAAGAGGAGTGTACACTGTCCTGGTGCTGTACAGAGGGGTGCAGCAGCAGCAGTCAGGGCCTGGGTTTGCTTGCAAAAGTGCCAGAACAGCAACTGCAGTGTAATCCAATTCCCCTGCCCTAAGTACCACATGAGCCCCGAGCACACCTGCCCTTTCTGGACAGATGTGCCGTGGGAAGGCACTGGAGCTGCTCTCTGGGCTGCTGTAACATCCACAGTGCTGGTGGTACTGAGTAGACCTCTAATGCTGTGAAAAGACCATTTCTTTATGTTGGGCAAGGCCAAATACATAGAAAGTAGAGAGACATGCTGGAAACTGAATTGACTTACAGAAGAGAAGGAGTTTCCTCAGCTTGCCAGTGCTTTGAGGGAAGATGTGACCCATCCTTTCCGCAGCAGGCAGAGTTTCAGGGTAAGAGGTCACAATAGGTTGCAGTCACATCTGTGCAGTTCTCACTAAGCTCGAACTATGAAGTCTTTATCATAGTTAATGGCAATACTTGCCGTATTTTTGCTACAAACATTGTGATGTGATTCAAAGCAAATAAGGCAGAAGTGAAGATTTGTGGAATTTGCTGATGTGAAACAATTTTATAGATAATAGTTTCATCAGGTATGTGATTTGCCACTGCCAGTCAGACTGTATTTGGGATTCTTGTACAGGATTCCCTTTTGGGAACAAAAACAGTTAAGCCAGCCCTTCTGGAACAGTGCTGTGTGCTGCATGACTTTGGGTCTCTCAATAGTATCCTGGTGAGGATACCCACCCTATAACTGATTATGTGCTGAAATGTGTGTTTCACCCAGACACCTGTGCAGAGTGTTAATAGAGGCTGAAAATGTCTGTGTTTGAGAAAGTTGTTTCTTCTCTTTTGGCCAAGTTTGACATTTTCATGCTTGTTTAACCACAAAGCCACAATAAAGTGCAACAGTCTTGTCCAACAACCCTGTTCTGAAGCATTGCACTGGAATGCTTTGTTATAAAATGCTTCCGTTTTAAAGAAGAAAAAGCCACCTTCTACAAATGAAAAGAAGCAAAGAAAATATTTACTGTTTGTTCTTAAACTTCCTTGAGACTGCAGATGTTTCCATGACAAGGAGAAATCTTTGAGCAGTGTTAATGATTTTGAAAGCTAAAAAATGGAGAAAAGTTGGAACAATTCTGGAAAGGGACAAGACATGAATCTTGCCTTTGAAGCTTGCTGAGCAGTGATGGTCTGGAATGTCAGGGCTCTTTTAGGAGCTTGCCATGCATTGGGGTGTTGAGGTGGTGTATCATGGGTGATTAGGGTTGTGCTGAGGAAGTACCTGTTAGTCTGGGATGGTGCTGCATTGTGCAAACACAAAAGGTGTGAGCCCTGAAGAGTTCACAGTCGATGGCTCTGATCTCATTGGGGAATAAATAAAGCAACAAATGGACTTGCAGTAGCAGATGGGGAATTTGTAGTATATGAAAAAATGCCAGGGAGGAGGGGAAGGGAAGGAGTTAAGCTTAAGTGTTACTAGTGAAACTAGTGACTGAACTGTGTTATGGGAAAACAGTGTTTTCCTGTGCTCCTCCACTAAAACCAAAGGATTTTGGGTAAACAGAACAGTCATGAGTTGCTAATGGTCTTTTGTTTTGGTAGTAGTGCTGCAAGGAGGTTAGATGTAGTTTATAGGGAGATAATTGGGTGAAATTTCAGGAACCCCTCAGTCTAATGTTTTTTGATTTCTTAACCTGAGCTGCTTGAAGTCCCTTAGGTCCTTAAAAACCCCACCTGTCATGTCAGGATTGTGGAAAATAGGAAGCAACAAATTTTAAGGCTGTCTCAGAGAAAGCAGTATTGGCTCTTCCCACATGGAGCCTCTGGAAGAGAAGGCAGTAACAACTATTATCCACAGATCATGAGGCGAGTTTTGTCTTGTCATCATCTCAGAAACACAGTCTTGAAGCTGCTCTCCTTTTTCTTAGCACATTCAGAGAGGAAGCGCCTTAGAAAGCCAAGTAAACGGCTTCTGGAGTATGCAGAAGAATATGATCACTTGTTTGCACCCAAGAAAAAATCAAAGAAAACCCAGGAGCAGTTACAAAAGGTGAGTGAAGGCTAATGTACTCTTTGTGGTTGTTGCTCTGGGGTTCTGGTCTATGTGTGTTTGTGTTCTTGGTGGCTGAGTGTTCTTGCTGTGTGCAGTGCCATGTAGGATGAATGTTTTCACCAACATGTTTCACCATACCAGGTGAATTCTGTGGTGAGGTCTGAATTTGAAGGAGGTCTTCCTGCACAATGCAGTCCTGACAGAGATACCCAGCGGGGGCCGAGTTCTTTGGTTTCAACTCCATCTTCAACCAAAGAGTCCCCTCCCATCCTTGAAGCAGAGTGTTCCTTCTCAGAACTAGGATCCCACTCCACTGGTCCCACTAACCAAGTTCCAGAAGGACCTTCAGATATTCCAGACCTGGTGGTGCTGTCTGCCTCGGATGTTTCTGAAGTTTCTGCTTCTCCAGATGCAGAAGAGGGATTCCTGAAATCAGGTAAGTGGAAGGTTGTGTGATTCTGCTTTCATAAGAGAAAATGGCACAAGTTCGGTGAAAAATGGTGCTTGGGTCAGTGTGAAAAGGTCAGTGCCTATTGGTCTGTTTGTTCTTGCTTTTCTTCATTTACTGTTTCTGGTGCTGAGAAGGAAGAGAGGGCAGGTGCAGGGGGTACCCAGTGAGCTGGTACTGTTTGCTTTCTTAAGTATGTGATGGTCCTCTGTAGGTCCTGGCACAGAATGCACCTTGGTCCAAACAGGGAGAGCCACAGCTCTTTTGCTGAGTCCTTGCCATCTGTGCTTCCAAACAGTGACATTCCTTTAGCTTGAAGGTCTCTTGCTATTAAAACCCTCTGGATGAACATTGCTGTGCTGAGGCTTTTGCTCTCCTAGTGAGCTCAAGGACTTGTCACAAAAAATTCCCTCTTGAAAGACTTTTTCCTCAGAGGCTTTAAACATCTGTAGAAATTTTCAGAGACTTGTGTGAGCAGCAGGTCAGGGCTTTGGCTGCCAGTGAGGCGTTGTGTGCACAGGGCAAGTGTGTTCTGATGGGCTTTTCCGCTTTCCAACACTGTCAGTCTCAGGGTCTGCTTTGCAGTATGTTCATTCTCTGGTAGCATCAAAAGACATGTCCAGAGTTAAAGCCCTGCTGGCTGGTCTGGCTGTGCTAACTTGGAAGGAACACTGTTCTGTCCTAAAGGGCCTGTGGTCAAAAAACTTAAACCAAGCAAACGAGTTATGGTCACTGGGTCAATTAGCCTTCTTGTGTAAGAGAAGAGGGATTGCCTCTGGGGACTTGTGGATGCATACAAAAGTGGAAAGTTTGAATAGGAAACGGTGCCGGTTACACTAATTTTTTTGGGGGATGTCTTTTCTCAAGTAGTTTTAATGAAGATTGTGATCTTCAGCCTGTCTATACTGCAGCAGCATAAATGGGGGTGTGAGGGGTGTGGGAGTGGAGGCAGGGCTTTGTCAGTGGTAGGACTGACTTATGCCAGATCAAAGTGTTGGGGAAATTACAATCTGAATTGCACTGCCGGGATGTGTTACCTGCTGGCAGTGAGTTCACAGTCTCTCTTGTGTGGGTGGATTTTTGTACTACATATTGAGGTGAGCCTGAAGGTCATGGCAGACTGAGGTCCATTTTTATTGAAGGTGTACAGAAACAGGTAATTGGCATCTCTGCCCAAGGAGCTTATGATCCCAAAGACAGCTTGTTTTGAACTGTTGGCTGATATTTACTTAATGGTCTTAAGCTGATTGAAGAGGAGAAAACCCTTCTTTATCTGATGTGAAGGATTTCCTTGCAGGAAATTTCGAAGGCAAACGTCAAAGAAAGCCCACTAAAAAGCTCTTGGAAGCCAATGATTTGGACACTGCCTTTATGCCAAAGAAGGAGGAGTGGACTCCCCAAAAGAAGGTACTTTCCTTCCAGCTCTTTTGAAAACCAGGTAGCAAACAAGCCTGGACAGCAGACCCTGCCGAACAAGACACAGTGCAATAGGATGTGGTTTTCTCTTGGCTGTGCCCAGGAACAAAGGTCCACCCTTCCCAAAGGTGCTGGTTACTGTGTTATGATGGAGAAATCTACTGTACCCCACCCCTCTCCACTTGTAAGGGGGATTGGGTTCTGGCTGTAAAATCTCCATTCTTTATTGATTTTTATGGAAAAGGAGTCATCTGTTTGCTGCCTGGGAATGTGTGAGCAGAAGTGTTCTGTGCAGAGGCTTTCTGTCATGTTACAGTGTAGCTTGAGCTTAAATCTGAGGCTTTGTCCTTTTCCATCAGATTTCCTTTGAACGGTGTTTCCTTCCCAAGTGAGCTGGTGAGTAAGTGCAGAGCTTGTAGCAGGATGTAGGCTTGAGATGAATCAGTGTAGGATACAGTGCTTGGTTCAGATACTTGAAGAAAATGCTGCCCTTCCTCACTCAGTACTCAATATTCAGTGATACGGTATGGAAAAAAGCAACTTGCATTTATTTCATGTGCTGTGTGTGCACAAGACTCGTTACCACTCTTCTAAGGTAGAGTAGTAATATTTCTTTCTTTTTTTTTGTATGTGGCACGGTTTTATTACAGTTATGATTGCAGTAATGCAGAGGTCGGTGTATTTCAGTCTTAAGCTCTGTAAAAGTGTAAAGCCAGAAGAGTCTCTCTTCCCAGCACCTTACAGGGATTTGCAGCCTTTTGGGGAGTGCTCAGCAAACAGTGGACTGTACTGGTGAGCACAAGACAGAGCAGCAGACCTAGCATTTCTCAGAGCCCAGAGACTGACCTTTACATGTAGGATCTATCACACACACAAAACAAATATTTGCTTGTAAAATCTCTAATGACTGATTAATTCATGACCTGAACTGTAAGTTACATGTTTCAGTCATTCATAAAGACTGCATGGCTGAGTGCACACCTCTGTTCTACATCTGGTGACTTGACTCTCCTGTGTGTTTGTAGGGTACTGGCCCTTCAGAGAGTGACAACTCTGAGCTCTACTCGCCAGCCCACTTCCAGGACGTGGGAGAAGGTAAGTGAAGGCAGGAATGGTGAGGCAGACTGTTGGTGACATTTGGCTCAATGCCTGTGGCACTGTGTGTGTAAGGACTTGATGTCCTTGCTCCTTGCCTCGGCAGTGGTAGATGAGAAGACGTACTGAGATTGTTCACCCCAGTATAGTTATGCTTTTGATTTCCCTCTGGAAAGTGCAGAAATGTTTTCATATTTCCAGGAGGAGCTATTCACTTCTCATTGATGAGTCTGTGTGCTTGAAGGGAGCTTGTCAGCACAGGTCCTGCAGCAGCATGCTGTCTTTTGCCTCACAACATACTGTAACCAGGTTCAGCAGTGGCTGCTCTGCCCTGTGGACAGCTACTCCTTCCCTACTTGCCTTTGGATCCCATCAGTATCAGCATGAGGAGGTTTTTGTTACAGTGCAGGAGGAGGTAGTAATGAACTTTGATTTGCAATGTAAGCTTTGTGTTGGTACCACTTATTTTTTGCTGGGGGGCCATCTCAGCACAGAGATGCTGTTCTGCAGCCCAGCAAATGGGTCTTAAACCAGTATGAATTGGGGTTCCTCTGAAGGCTGTAGGGCAGACGACAGCCTTTGACAGTAGTACCTGGAGGCTGGTATTGCCCCAGCCCTTAGTCCATCAAAGAGTATAGGGCCTGAAGCTCTCAAAAAGGGTGTAGAACTTGCTGGTGTCACTTGTAGCAAGAGAATTATTTCTGCATTTTCCTTGAATGGTCTTTCTGTTGCATCCCAGCTTCTGAAAAGCTCTTGGAGAAACAGCGGAAGCGGAAGAGACAGCGCCATACCTCTGCTGCAGTCCATTCCAAGAAGGAAAAAAATGAGGAGGGACTGGGGGAGACCCCACACTCTGAGGTACTTGCATGGTCTTCCTACATGATGTTGTCCCTATAACCTGTCCGCAGAGCCCAGGTCAGGGAATCTTTGGCTGGCAGGCCTGTCAGCTGGGGGTTTGTCCCACTGATGCAGTTGTATGAGCTGGGGTTAGGCTGAAGATACCACTTTGATTTGGTAACTATTTTGTGATGATTGCTTGAGTCAGGCTATGTTTTTAAACTGCTACTCAGCTAATTTTCCAGAGGAGGTACTGTTCTGAACTGATGGAACCAGGTTTTGCCTGGCATCTCACTGTGCACCTCAGAAAATCAAACTGCTCTAAAAGGTCTTCTCTGGTAATGATGATGGGAATCTTGCCCTTTCATTCACCAGCATGAAGAACAAGCAGTGGACTTCAGCTCCTTCTGCCTGCACCTGCACGTCAGGGTGAGCCAGGAACCTTATTGAGGGGGCTGGGGGGAACAACTGCTGGCAAGAGTCTCTGATTGCATTCTGCCATCCAGCAGAAAGGGATAATTGGGGTAACTGCCTCCTACTGCATCCCAGCAGGGTCAGTGTACAAACATTTCTGACAAACATATTTTGCCTTTTAGGAATGAGCCAGGTATCACCAAGTGTAGGGGAAGCAAGACTTCCTGGGAGAGGCAGGACACCTCTGGGCTTCTCGCTATCGCCTCCCACTTCCAGTGGCCCAGGTTCAGCAGCAGGCAGTATAGTCAGTATGTATTTTAGGAGACAATTGTAGATACATATTGTTGTATTTGTTGTTATTACAGAGCATCCAGGAGAGCACAGACCTCACAACACTTTGAACAGTTCAAGCCACCATACTGCTTTTTGGAAAGGGCATTTCTAATGGGGTTGGTAAATTGGGATAATACCTCTGGGCCATGGAAGCCTTCCTGTGCTGGTGTTAGTGCTCTTTCTGAAGTGTGCTCATCTGGAATCATGTTTCAAAGCAGCCTGTACAAATATCTTTGCCAATGCTGGGCAGAGCAGTTAACACTGTCTGCAGTTAAGTCCCTGCTAGAAGGCTGGTTCAGCTCTGAAGCAGCAAATTCTATGTGAAAAGAGGGGCAGTTCAGAGCAGCAAAAATCTAGGCCATGGCTTGGAACCTGCACCCAGCACTCATTGCAGAGGAAGCCCAGTCTTAACTGCCTCCAGCCTTAGACAAGTACTTGAAGTTAATTATGGTGTGAACCATGCCAAAAAGAAATGTCAATGCTTGGCACCTTTGCCAGCATGTTTCTATGTGATTGTGTCTCTTGAGCTGCTGTGGTGAGAGTGTTCATCCCTTGGTTTGGGTGAGTGCATGGGTTCTGGTGAGTAATTGGAGTGCTGTGGAGATGCGGTTGTGCTTCCAGGTGGAATTTGGGACAATGCTGGTCCCTCAGGGACTTTGCATGCACTAGGCTTTGTGCTCAGTGATGCTAGAAGAAATAGATGGTCTGATGATACAGTACAGTGAAGCCTTGGATCCAGCTGCCTGCCAAGGTAAAGAGGGCAGAGGAAAGCTTGTCAGCCTAGGCTGAGCTAAGCAGCTTTCTCTGTCCTTGTCTGTCTGTGGAGCCAGAAGTGCAAATTTACAATGTCAGGGAAGCAAGAGACTGAGAGAAGGGGATGGAAAGTGCAGTTGAAATGGTTGTCAAGGTTGTAAGCCAAGGTCAGGCTGTGCCAAAGAACAGGCTAGGCTTTGGGGATGTGCCAGACACAGCAGCAGGGATAGCTCTGGAAAAAGACCTGGGATGAGCCCTTCTTTCTGCAGGAGGTATGTAGATTTCTAGTGTTGCAGTGCTTGTGCTGGGCAGGGGAAGAGGTGGTAACAATGACAGGTCTTTTGAGAGATGGCCTTGAGTGGAGATCCCCTTTTACCTGTTCATAAAGGATGGGCCTTGCCCATCCTGCCTAGCTCTGATACTGCCTTCCCTATGCAGTTAGTTCTGGGCACAGTATTAGAATAAGGCTGAGATCCTGGCATGTGGAATGTGTGGATTGGCCAGCTGTTTTCAGAACTGAATTGGATGGGTTTAGGCTGACAGAGCAGGGCTAGAACATGCTGTGCCATGCTGGGCAGCATGAGCCTAGTTGTTAAGGTAACATCGCTGCTAGCAAATGCTTTCAAATCCAGAGAGGGAGTTGCTCATTAATGTTCTAAGACTCCTCGATCCACATTAGTCTCCCATTTCATTAACATATGAAACATGGCCATCAGGATTCCGACCAAGGAGTCCTGCAGCCATGGGACTCCATGGTCTTTTAGCCAATGGGAGAAGGTGACCAGGAGGAGGGAAAGTCAAACCAGTTTTAAATCCCACATATTTCTGCCTGTAGCCAAACTGAGTATGTCCCCCTGCTTCCAAAAGGCTACCATGAAGCCTTAGCTACAGTGGGAAGCTGGTGCCACTGACCACATGATGTGTGGTGCATTTTACCAGCACTCTTCCCCTCCTGACAGGAACCTCAATGACCATGAGGGGGGCTGAGCTCACTGTGTCTGGGGCCCCAGCAAAAGCAGAAGCTATAGCTGACATTGTTTGCTGATACCAGTAGCTGATTAACCCTGCACTTATTCTCAATTGCAGTGACCTATGCTATGACTCTTTGGGATAGTCCTATGCAGGGCTATGAATTGGACTTGATGATCCATGTGGGTCCCTTCCAACTCAGCATATTATGTGATTGTGTGACCCCTGAAAACCTGAGGTCACTGCTGGGCTGAGCAGAAGAGGGAGCACCTATGTAGAAACAGGAAGAACTGAGTTGTAAGCTGTCCCTGGAGCACTGGTCACCAGTGCTGCTCCTGAAGTTTTCCAGGAGCCCAAGTGAGTGTTTGGGCCAGAGAGCTGCCTTGCAGCAGACTACATAATTCCTAGCAGAAATACAGCTGCAGGAGCAGAAGTATTGTAGCACTTAACTTGAGAAGATGTGTATAGAGGCAAAGGTGGCTGTTGCGTTCTTAGATGGTCTTTTTGCCAATGTGGTAGAGACCTTTCCCTTCCCTCTGCCAGGGCTCTCTGGTAGGGTGTCAGCAGCTTATGTGCTCCTTATCAGTATTCCCAGAGGGTGCATTGCTGCCAGCCTTCCAGCAAGGCGATGGTGATAGTCTGTAAGGCTGTACTCTGTAAAGTATGTTGGACTGGCAGTGGTTTGTAGTTGGGACTTCACTTTTTGTTGGTTTGTTGGTTTATTGTTTTGCTCATTAAAGGCGGTTTATACATTTCATCTTTGTATTAAGTGCTTTAATATACGCTCCTTGCATTTGTGCATTATTGTTTCAAAGAACTCACGTGGCTACAAAATGTCCACGGATAAAATCATACAGCTACATTCAGGTAACGGGGAAGATAAACAACAATCCTAGGCAGAGGAAGCATCGTAAAACCAAAATACCGGCTCCAGGTTCTTCCAGCTTTAAATTTGGAAGATCATTATGTCCTTGCTTTGCCCAGATTTACAATGTGTTCAAAAGGCATTCAGCTTCAAAGCTTTAGTAGCTCTGCAACTCAGACTTTTCCATACAAAAAGTGGTGCAAAGCTCCCTCTTGTGATCATTATCTGGACACCCTGCACCAAGCAGGCCTAGAGTTATGGGAGTGATGGCTGCTGCCTCTGCCAGCAGCTTGAATTCCTCACAAGGTCTCTCAAGAGTACAGTTTGTCTCTGTGTGTACACTGTGTACGGCTTGGTGACCTGAGAAGGAACTGACAGCTATGCTCTGGTCTCAGCTAATTGCAGTGAGCTGGGATATTAAAAAGTGGCAGAGTCCTTAAAATGTTCTTGCTCAAAGCACTTAGCTAAAGGCATCACTTTGGTGTAGAATTAATGGCCCTTAAGTTGTACCCACTCTATCTTAGAGTTGCAGCCGGGACTGGTGAGACCACTGAAGTGTTCCCTAGACTGTACCCAAGAGGGCTGGAATCTGGCATGGTGGTATTTCCTAGGTCCTAGTTGCTTGTCCTGACAAAATCCATGGCAGTGCTGCCGTGTGTTAACTCCAGGACAGCAGTATCTTGTGGTAGAAGCAAGTGTTTCTAGGATACCTGCTGCTCTCCTTCCCTGTAACAGTGCTTGGGCAGGTCCAAACATACCAAACACGTTGAGAAGCCTTATAGCAAGATCCCTGACTTGGCCTATAAGTGTGAGGTTGGGCCTTTATCATTCGAAATCCATCATCTCCACAGGATGCTCTTCCACCAGTAGATGTTAGAGGCAGTGCTGTAACACTTGCACAGGACAGATGCTTGTGGAAGACTACACCCCAGGCAGGATAGGGTGTAAATGTCCTGCTGTGCTGCTCACTTTGGGCTTGGCTGACTTCACAGAATATGCTAAGTTGAAAGGGATCCACAAGGTTCATGGAGTTCATACCAGGGCTTGAGTGCCTGTATTTTACAGGGGTTAGGACATGCTGAGATGAGTGTGGGGAAAATAGTTTAGTTGATTTAGTGCTGTGAAGATTGTTTGAAGTTTTCCATTTTTGTGTTTCCAGTACAAGTAGAAATTGGGATGCTTCTCACTGTTCCAGACTACCTGAATTTTTTTCATTCAGAGCATGAATGACTCCTAGCTCAGAGAGGGGTTGTGCACAGGAGGATAATTGTGTTGAGCGTGTATTTTTCAATTATCTAGTAAATTAAGAACTGTTTCCTTTTCTGTAAGTCTTCTGGTGGAACTGCATGGGGGATGTTCTCTCCAGGATGGGTAACGCACATAGAGACCAACCGCCAAACCTGTTATGTGCCTAATGGCTGAATTTGTAGTTTCCAGGCCAGCACAGGAACTACTGACAGCCCTGATTCTGGATTTCTTTTTAAAGGGGGAGACGTCAGTTCACGGGACAGCTGCAAGCCCCAAAGAGGGTAATGAAGAGGGGTCAGAACATGACCATGGAGTGCCTTCATCCAAAAAGATACAGGGGGAGCGTGGAGGAGGAGCAGCTCTCAAAGAGAACGTGTGTCAGGTAGTGTTCTTGAAGAAATATCTTTGAAACTTTGCCATTGTAAAGTGTTTTTGTGTAAGTTCTGGGACACACTGGTGCCCCAGGTAAGCCCAGGTAGTTCCAAGATGTTTATTGTAGAACTGACCAAGTTTTTGTGCTCTGTTTTTTGAGCCTTTCCTCTGCAATAGCCTTTCTGCCTACTAAACTTCACAGGTTTTAGGGACACGTGACCATTGTAGGATTCATTTTAGCTGAGCACAGTATCAGGGACTGGATGGCAATTGGCAGTGGGGATGTACAAATCACCTGAATTCACTGACACAAAGAAAACGTAGCATTTTTCTGCAGGGATCTCTGCTGGTAGTTCTGGCCAGCACATGGATTGTTGCTGTCTGGGAAGGAGGTTGCTCAGAGCTGTTTATTTCCCCACAGATCTGCGAGAAGCCAGGGGAGTTGTTGCTGTGTGAGGCGCAGTGCTGTGGTGCTTTCCACCTGCAGTGCCTTGGGCTCTCCGAGATGCCAAAGGGCAAATTCATCTGCAATGAGTGTTCCACAGGTATGGCAGCTTCTGTGTGTGCAGTTTCAGGGTGCTTGCTGCAGGCTTACCTTGTGCTTCCTTGGCTGAAAGGCTGTTCTCGCAGCAAGGCTGCCAACTAGCTCTCAGTCCTTGGATTATTGGTTTCGTGCCTGATAATGACTTTCTAATTAGAATCATAGAATGGTTTGGGTTGGAACTTCCACTAGACCAGGTTGCTCCAAGTCCTGTCCAACCTGGCCTTGAACACTTCCAGAGATGGGGCAGCCACAGCTTCTCTGGGCTACTTGTTCCTTGGTGAGTGCCTCACCACCCTTACAACCACGAATTTGTTCCTAATATGTAATCTAATCCTACTCTCAGTTTGAAGTCATCAGTAATTGCTTCAGATATTAACTGATCTTAGTCTTGATTCACACATGTGGGGTGCAAAGAAGTGAATGTCCAGGATCTGGTAGGAAAAAGAGAGGGAAATTCTTTTCTGAGACTAGGGAGAGGGGTCTGGTGGGAAGGATAAGTGATGTGGGCTGGAAATGTTCTTTTTCCTTGATCTGAAGTCTCAGCTATAATAGTATTTTTTTCGATCTGGAGTTTTACTGCACCTGCAAGGCAAAACCAACTTGGTGCAGAGAGCTGTGCTCTGGGATGGTTGCAGCCAGATTGGGAAGTTGGGCTGTTATGCATCCTGGTGGAAGCATCAGGTCCTCATTTAACCTCTCTTTGTGACTGGTGTGTTCTCCTTCTCCAGGGGTCCACACCTGCTTTGTGTGCAAGAGCTGTGGGGAGGATGTGAAGCGGTGCCTGCTGCCCCTCTGTGGGAAGTATTACCACGAAGCCTGCATACAGAAATATCCACCCACAGTCATGCAGAACAAGGGCTTCCGCTGCTCCCTGCACATCTGCATGACCTGCCATGCTGCTAACCCAGCAAACATCTCTGCGTCTAAAGGTACCCGAGTCTTACAGGGTGGTTTGGGGGATATAGTTACACACTTTTTCTTTATTTCATGTCCACCGTGCAGTTACCTGTAGTTCTTTATGTTGCCTTTCTGTACTTGCCACAGTGTTGTTTGCTGAGGAATTACTTCTCCCAGGGGAGTAGAAGGGATGGTGTGAGGCAGCTGCTCAGCATCACTGCTGGTGGTCGGATGTGGCAGCTGGAATGTCCTCAGGCTGTCCAGAGGCTCAGATTCCTGCATGCCCAGCCATGCCACGCGCCTTGCTGGGTTTTTGAACTGTACAGACACACTTGTGTTTCTCCCACCTGCTTCTCACTGTGTCAGTGCTGCAGACAATACCTTTCTCAGCAGCACTGTCAGTGCAGCAGCATCAAGAGCAGCAGAGAGCAAACTGTGATATTGTTCTAATTCTCCTTTTTTTTTTTTTTTTTAATGTAAACTGTCGTCTTTTAGTAGTGACGCCCTTGGGCTAAGCTTTCCAGGCAAACATTTGTTTGAGCTGTTTGCAGCAATACCGTGACCTTTATCTCACAGGATTAAATTTCAAACTTTTATGTGATTGCCGTTTGTGTTTGCTTGTAGAGCTGCCTTTCTTTAAATCCTTGGTATCTGAAGGCAAATGACAATAAGACCAGCTCTATTTTTATCCTCAGGGTCTGTGTTAAAGTTGCCTTTTTTCCCCCCACATATCAGTATTTGGTGTAGAAAACAACACCAAGGCCTAAAGCCCGCAGCCCACAGCCAGCCACTTCCCCACTGAATATTTGTTGACTGGCTGCTGCTTCTTGGTGGTCACATTTACCCCTTTTCTCCCACCTCTTCTTCCTGTTTATAGTCTGCTGTGAGGAACTGAAAACAGGCTATCAAAAACCTTGCATAAATTAGGCCTGTAGGCAAGTCTGCATTGCCTAGAAGTTCTGGAATTTCAGGGTAAAATCTGATAAAGAGGCAAGTGCTGATGTTTTCAGAAGCTATGTGGATTGATTTCATTCTGTGCAGCTAAGCACTTGGAACACCCCCTCTGTAATTACTGTCTGAGCTGATTTAGTAATTATTTGTCTATGATAGGAAGCAGTCCTAGTCTGTGAACTCTTGAACTGTTTCTGCACAACATGCAGGGGGTTTTTCACTTGTGAATAATACAATGTTGTCTCTGTTATATACAAATATATATTAAAGATTTATATACATTATGTTATATTAAATAATGTAATAGGAATCTAGTGAGTATATCACAGATGGTCTATAAAAATTAAAGGTCAACTTCCTTTTCCAAAGCTTGTTTTGAGGTATGAATAGAGTCTAGTTTTAGTAGGAAGGAGTCATCCTCCTTTGGAGGTTCACTGTGTTCTGGCATGTTCTGCTGCCAGGTCGCTTGATGCGCTGTGTGCGGTGTCCAGTCGCGTATCACTCCAACGACTTCTGCCTCGCCGCTGGCTCCGTGGTCCTCGCCTCCAACAGCATCATCTGCCCCAACCACTTCACCGCACGGAGGGGCTGCCGCAACCACGAGCACGTCAACGTCAGCTGGTGCTTTGTCTGCTCAGAAGGTGAGGTGGTCTGCACTGGGTCCTGTGTCACCAAGGGATGCCCTAACAGGAATTCATTAGAGAGGGTTCATAAGCTTTTCCCAGCCAGAATGCGCCAATGAGAACTGCATAGACCAGACTGCCTTCCCATGCCTCCATATTTAAGCCCAACTTTAGGCTGGGACCTTTTCTGGATCCTAATAAGAGTTCTTTTTGTAGCATGAGTAGGACCCAACATTGAAAAGAGCTTACAGGAGAGCATCATTCCTTTTCCCCAGCTATGTCTGTCTGGAAGTGTTGAATCCAGGGCTTCTGCACAGTGACTGATAAATTCCTCCTCCTTCTCTTTGCAGGGGGCAGCCTTTTATGCTGTGAGTCGTGCCCGGCTGCGTTTCATCGTGAGTGTCTAAACATTGAGATGCCAGAAGGAAGCTGGTATTGTAATGATTGCAAGGCAGGCAAAAAGCCACACTACAAAGAAGTAGTCTGGGTGAAAGTTGGGCGCTACAGGTAGGTGAAGGTAGAATAGACTTGTCCCCATCCCTTCTTCATGCAGTGCTCATGGTGATTGAGGTGAGAGGCTGCTCATCTCTACAGGGTTCAGTGCAGCAGCCTCTGGCTTTTTTGCATGCAAATAGCTGGTAAAATGTGAGCTTTCCTCCAGTAGCCTCCTGTCTCCCCACCATCCTTGCTGGTAGCCCTGACACAGGCTACCATGTCTCCATACCGTAGCATACTTCTGAGTTAGCTGGAAGTGGGGAAGCCAGAGGTTTCATCTGCCCTTCCCTGTGTTGCAGGTGGTGGCCAGCTGAGATCTGTCATCCTAGGACAATTCCTGTCAACATCCAGAAAATGAAGCATGACATCGGTGAGTTCCCTGTGCTGTTCTTCGGCTCCAAGGATTACCTGTGGACCCACCAGGCTCGTGTGTTCCCTTACATGGAAGGTGATGTCAGCAGCAAAGACAAGATGGGGAAGGGCGTGGATGGCATCTACAAGAAAGGTAACTTTTTTTACCCAGGGAACTACATACCCATGTGGAGAAGTGGCATTCTTGTAACAGAGGAAAATGTCTTCTTGTAACTAAAGTGAAATCAAATTTCTGGAACAAGCTGCTGCTAGTGTATCATCCAACACACTCAGAATGCTTGTTTGACTTGCAGACAGGGAGAAGGGTGTGCAGATCTCAAATGCTTCTCTAGCCCTGATATAACCTCTTGAAATCTGAGTGAGCTGCTGCTTTATCAGCTTCTCTCTAATACAGTCATTATCTCTATACAAAAATACACTTGAGAGTTGTGAATGCAGCTGCTTGGCACCTCTGCCCAAGACAGAAGGCAAAGATAGCAAACAGTTGGGGTGCTTTGTCACCCGTGGGCAGGTCTCTGACTGTAATTCCTGCGCTGCTCTTCTGTGTTGACCTTTTCTTCACCCTTCTCCAGTGAGTCTTGGCCTCTGCAGTACAGAGCCAGGCTGGTTTGCTTGTGGAACTGTGAGCACAGGATGGAAAATGGCTGCCTGGCTCTGTGTGAGCAGAGGGAGTTCCTCATAACACAGTTTGTTCTCTCACTTAGCTCTTCAAGAAGCTGCTGTGAGGTTTGAAGAGTTGAAGGCACAGAAAGAACTGAGACAGCTTCAGGAAGACAAAAAGAATGACAAGAAACCTCCTCCCTACAAACACATCAAGGTGAGGGGAGGTGGTGGGGGGCAGGTGCGGAAGAGAAGCATTGAGCTGTCGGTGCAGGTGATTTACAGGTATACAGAAACATTTCTACTGTTTGGGTGTCTGGCTGTATTTAAGGTTACTTTGGTCCTCTTGGCATCCTCAGTTGTCCTCCAGCTTCAATTCATGTGTGTGCAGAGCTGCAGCAAGCTGGGCACCAGTAACAGAGGTGCTCTCATTTACTGGAACAGATCTGGATGTGTCTGCATTGTCCATGTCAGTTGTGTGGTCTGAAGGAAGTGTCTCTCTGCTTTGAGAACTGAGGAGAATACTGGTAATGCTCAATATTCTCAAATGCTCCATGCTGCTGAAGGCAGGGTGGGCAAACCAGGTGGTGCAGGACAGGAGGTGGTCAGGGTGCAGTGCAGCAGAGCTGCGTGGAGGGTGGTAACACACAGTATGTTGTATCATCCCTGCTATTCTTTTATATCTCTTTCTGTATCAGATAGTGACTGAACAGAAATACTGAAGTGGGTGTATGTGCTGGAATATTAACACTTTTCCTCAGTTTTGGGGAACTGTTCATGTTAAGGACTGTATTTTGAATTAGAATTAGAACAGCAATAGAATTCCTACGGGGTGGAGGTGACTTGACGGAGAGCTGGGGCCAAGCAGGTGCCTGGGTTTGAGATGTGGGTCCTGACTGACCAGAAACTGTTGACTCAGGGACTCTGTTCTTTTTTCATTGCCTCTGTCTGCTCTTTCCCTATTTTATGTGGCAAACTGTGGAAACTTAAGTGATTGCTGGCACTTTTTGTGTCTAGTTAGGATTCCTAGGCAGGCAGGTATATCCTGCATGAGTTACTGTGCAGTGTAAAGAGCACAGCTGAATGCTGTGGCAGCAATATGGGCCAGGCAGTTTCAGCAGAGGAAGTAGTTTCTCATTATAGCTATTTTTAGGCCTATCTCTGGCTGCAACATGAAGAAACCTGGGAAGCAGTTTGCAGCCTTTGAAATACCCTTTTATATAAATAATAACGGTTGTGGTCGTTAGTTATGGCAGCTCTTCTGAGGTCTGGGTGCAAGCTGTTTGTCTCTCTGAAAACAAAGCGGTTTACAGGAGCAGATGGTGGACTGGAGAAGACTTCAGGGTGGAATGGCAGAAGCTGGTTTTGTCCACTCCTGTCCTGGTTTTTTAAGAAGATCAGCACCTCGGGCTCCATACCAAGGAGTACCAACATGACAGGCTGCTGCAAATACACTTGGGATTCTTCATCCTGTCAGGGTTGTGACTAGTCCAAGCATCACCCCTGTTTCGGAGCTGGTTTTGTTCTGGCAGTGCCTTGGAGAGTAGGGCAGGCATGCTGGGCATGTGTGGAGTGGCAGTGCCAGAGCAGTGCCGGTGGTGGACTGGCCTAATCCTGTGAGTCTCACCACTCTTAATGGGGTGATGAGTCTGGGTAAAGGATGGAAAGCAGCAGAGGAGAATATGAGTGTCAAGGAAGGTCAGAGGTGGGAGGCAGTACTAGGAGGACGGGGGAAGACTGTGTTGGAAGAGATTAATGAGGGATTTTTGCAGGGTTTGCTTTTAAACAAAGGAGGAGGATCAGGACTGGACCACTCTCAGGCAGGCTGTCAGTGTGGAGACTGCTCTGCGGGTGGGACTAGATAAATTATATGGGGGGCTGGAATAGTTTTCCTAAATGATTCCTTCCTTTCATGTTCTGTGAGAGGAAAGTGAGCTGATGGCCCACCTGGGGAAAGAACATCAAGGAGCTTTTCTTCAGTGTCTCTCTCCAAAGTCCTGACTCTCTGTTGCCTGCCTTTCAGTGTTCGCTGCCTTTAACCAAACCCAAAGGACCCAGCTCATGCCACAGACACGCCAGTCGCTTCTCCACCTGGTGCTGCACTCTGCTTCCTTCTGGAGCGGTTTTTAGAGAGCTCCTTGGCTTAACTCTGAGCTCGTCTTTGGGCCTTCCAACCCCAGCCTTGTCTGGTTTGGCTTCCATTTACATCTGCAGGACAGTTGGGTAGGGATGTAACTGCGTGGTAGGCCCTCTGTCACAGGTGTGCCAGCCTGGTTCTCATAGTGACAGCTGAGGGCACAAACCAGCTTGAAGGTAACATTAAAAAAAAGGGCAGTAAGGAAAAGCACCTGAGACTCAGACTGTAGAAGGTGCAGTTTGACGCAGAAAATGGTTTGATGTTGGTCACAGGTGTGGTGTGTGCCCAAGTGAGAGCCCTGGGCCACTTGAGCTGGATGTGGGCACAGCGGTGATGGGAGGGGGACACTTTTCAGGGTGACATATTCCACACTGCACCAGGTGATGCTAATGGGGGACCTGTATCTTCCTGAGCTCTTTCCTCTAACCTTCTGCCTCTTGAAATAGTGTTCCAAGAAGTACAGCTGTGCCTGTACTTGTGTCCTTCTGCCCCTTGCTGTAACTAACTCACTGCAGCCCATCAGCTCATAGGCAAGGGTTGAGTGTAGAAGTGCCTCTCAGGATAAGCTGTTGGTCCCACAAACTCATGTCCTTCATGTGCATTGAAGGTGAACCGGCCGGTGGGGAAGGTGCAGATCTTCACTGCAGACCTGTCAGAGATCCCACGCTGCAACTGCAAACCCACGGATGAAAACCCCTGCGGCCTGGACTCCGAGTGCATCAACCGCATGTTGCTCTACGAGTGCCACCCCTTGGTGTGCCCTGCTGGTGAGCGCTGCCAGAACCAGTGCTTCTCCAAGCGCCAGTATCCCGAGGTGCAGATCTTCCGCACGCTGGCACGAGGCTGGGGCTTGCAAGCCAAAACAGACATCAGGAAGGTACATGTACTGTTTCTGCTTGTCATTTTCTCTTGCCACTTCTCTCTTGCTCAGTGCTGGTTTGAAGATTTCTTGCCTTAGAGTGTGATTTAGAAAAGAAAAGCTTGAATTTAACTTTTCCAGTCTTGACGAGTGTTTTTCCTCAATTGGCCAAGGAAATGGTTAACATGTTAATGTCCCACAGGGTAAGAAAGATGCTCTTGGTCAGTCTGCTTGTATGGACAGTGGGCTCTGAGTACACCAGAACACTGGCCTGAAGACAGTGCTCAGGATTTCCAGATAGGGAACAATGATTATTGCTCCCCACCAGTTCATGATTAGCCAGGTTTTTCCAACATGAGAATCTTGTGCTCTAACAACAGGTCAGTGTGTTGTGAAGAGGGCTGTTTTTACTGCTGGAACTGGTATCTACAGCTAAAACACGAAGAGTAACCCGAGGATCATTGTTCTTTAATTTATTTTGAGTTATTTGTTGAGCATGTGAAATGAATATATGATTTTGGATTCGTAGTGAAGGTTATTGGTCAAACTGCCTGCAAAGCACAGAGAGGGATTTTTCGAAAGGAAACAGGAACTAACTTTTAGCACAAAGATGGATGTCCCTCCCTCTTGGAGGGAATTTGTCTTATCAACTTGTTTTCTCTCTGGCAGGGTGAATTTGTTAATGAGTATGTTGGGGAGCTAATTGATGAAGAAGAGTGCCGAGCCCGAATCCGCTATGCTCAGGAGCATGACATTACCAATTTCTACATGTTGACACTGGATAAGGTATGTGGAAGGAATCTCTCACCAGAGTCCTAGAGAGAAGTAAGAAGATGGCAAGAAAGGCATGATTGTGATCTCCAGATAGTAAAAAGATGCTAATTGTTGCTGATGAGCTGGTCTGCATTTCCATTGAAGAGGTGACCAAATGAGTTGACATAACATGCAGTAGAGAAGCTTGAGGCTGGATTTTAGGATTAGGAGGAAAATCTAAAAGAAATTCTTTGGGGTTTGTTCATAGGAGGCAAGGCAGTTGTGTAAAGACAGTTGCCTGAGGATCATAGATCCTGCTTCAGCCTAAAAGGGAGAGCTGGTAACCTTGGGATCCTTCCCAGCAGCTGAAGCCTGGAACACTCAGAACTGGGCTGGTGTGTGCCAGAGGAGGCATCAGCCCTCAGATGTACAAGTTTCAGGCACAGTGAGACCTTCATTTAAGTTCAGATCCCAGGTCCTGCTGTGCTAAATACAGCAATGGAGTTAGTTACACCCATAGATGCCTCAGTGGGTCCTGGAGTCTAGGTTGTTGGTAGGAGCTCCTGGCTTTCAGAGGTAAGTCATTTTGTCAGCTGGTTTCCACACTTTGTCACTCAATGAGAAGGAAGCCATGAAAACAAGTATGGGAAGAAGTTGTCAAGTGTGGGACGGGATAACAGTGTGACTGTTTTCTGTCTCCCCTCGTCTTGCTGGAAATTCACATTGGCCATATCTTGTTCTCCTTGTCTGGCTGATGGGTGGGAGCAGGGACAAACCCAAGTGTTAATATCTCCCCCATTATTACAAAACCAAATCACAGTTGCAACTTCCCTCTCCAGCAGAGTCTAATACACAGTAGTGTGCTGCACACAAGTTATACCTCACTTTACATACTGTTCCTGTTTGCCTTTTATACACTGATGGGCAAGAAATGGGAACTCATATTCTGGTTTTAAGCAGAAGTTGGGGCCTGGAACCACAAATGCTTCCTTGGAAGTGTGCTGGGTTGGTGTTTATCCAGTACTGACGTTGCAGGGCGAGCTTGGTTCATGGAAAGCAGCAGTAGCACTGTCCTGGCTGTTCTGGAGCCTCTGTCTCTTTGAAAAGGAAGATGATGTGCAGGAGACTTGCCACATGATCTGTCAGCACTGAGCAAAGACACCAGTGGCAGTTGATTAAAATGTAAGTTTCTGGGCTTTTTTTTCAATTCTAGGATCGAATCATTGATGCTGGGCCAAAGGGCAACTACGCTCGGTTCATGAACCATTGCTGCCAGCCCAACTGTGAGACTCAGAAATGGTGTGTGAACGGCGACACGCGGGTCGGGCTCTTCGCACTTGTAAATATCAAAGCTGGTAAGGAACCCCACTCTGCCAGTACCTGCACTTAACCTGGGGGGTTCTGTAAGGAAAAGGGAGGGTTTGGAGCTCCTTGGGAAGAGATGTAATTTTTGTTTTCACATAGACATTCATGAGATTTAACACCAGCACTGATGTAATGGAGCATAGCCATGGTATCGGTAGAGGTTCATGGCTCTGATTTACAGGGCCAAGAAATGGCCCTGCTGCATGGTGGGTTGATGCCCTTTTTAGCTGTAGGTAGGGGTGTGGAGTTGCACTGAATTTTCAATCCACACAGATCTCTGGGGAGATAGATAGTTTGATTTCCTTGTGAACTGGTACCAGTCTTCTGTAACATACTTAAAAAGTGCTTTACTTGAGCACTAAAATGTTCTGCCTCGTGGCTCATTACAACTTGCTTGGTTTTGATCTGCTTTTGTGCCAGGGACTGAGCTGACTTTCAACTACAATCTGGAGTGTTTGGGAAACGGAAAGACCGTTTGTAAATGTGGTGCCCCAAACTGCAGTGGCTTCCTAGGAGTACGGCCAAAGGTATGGTGCATCCTTTAAGCTTTTGTTCTTTCTGATCACTTTGTTGCAGAGTTAATCCTGTTTCAGTGTAGCCATGAGAACGCTGCTTGAAAAGAGTTACATATTCAAGTTTTCATTCTGAGACAGCAGATCTTAGACTTCAATTATCAGACTTGCTATAAATAACGGCAGGAAGTTTTATTTTACAGCAGAAAAGTAAATGGAATATTTTTTTCAGAATTTTCTGCTTCTTATCATGACAATTTCCATTGCACTAAAGGAGCAAAGGATAGGCATGGGAAAGACTTCATCGGATAACCAAGAAAACACAACTCAGCCCATTTCCCAGACTAAAGGCCTGAGTAAATTGTGAGCATGCATGGAAGGCCAGCAAATGCACATCCTTTCAGACTGGAGTTGCTTTAGAGCCAGAAGGCTCCTACCTTACCATCTTCGCTGCAGTGAAGTTTCTGGTTTATCCTGTTTTTAATTAAGTGACCAAAGCTTACGCATCAGGGAGAAATAAGAAATTTGCCATATCTGTAGTAGAAAAATCACCAGCTTTTAGAACTCGCTGACTTTTTGAGAGCTTCGATTTGTAACTGTAATGTTGCAGTAACAGGAATTGATTTCAATTACCTCCTTGTGTGAGCTGGTTCTCACTGGGAAAAGGAAATAACAGGAGCAGTTGGCCGAGTTCCCAGCTGTCACCCGCTAAATCTATGTTTCGGCTGTTGGTTTGTTTCAAGTGCAAGACCGAATCAGTCTGTCATCCCTCTGCTCTGGCATGTGGATTCTGGCGTGCCTGCAGTTAAGGGTTAAAAGCAGGAGCAGCACAGTTGTTCAGCCTCATCAATATATAGGGAAGGTTTTGTGAATTCTCCAGGGAGATTAGTTCTGCAGAAAAATTAACTTATAAAAATAAAAATTGGATGTCTTCAGAATTTGACAGATGAGGTGAAATACACATCTGATGTATTTAGGTTTTTTCCAGGTTGAGATTTAAAGTTCAATTGATTTTTTGCTGCTCCTGTGTTATACATGGTTTGACTGTCATTTTTGCCTTGAAATTGCAGGTTGCACGATGGAAATCAGAGAAAGGTGCCCTTTGGTTGGCATTAATGTTCCATTGTGGTGTCTGAGGCGACTCATTCCATCTTGATGAGATGGGCTAAGGAGCAGTACTGAGAAAACAGTACCTTGGGGTGTTGTGTTTTTTTTTTTTTAATTCCTCCCACAGTAGATGCATTTTTAAGCTTCCTGAAAAAACAGCAAGACAAAACTGATTATACTCAAGTTCACTCTTAAAAGTGCCCTTTCTAACTGGGAGTGTGGAAGAATGCTTAGTACTCTATTGTACTGCAGGGAGCAAGTGGAATAGCTTAGTCCAGCTGTTAGACTTTTCTTAGACATTCAAATTAGCTGTGAAGGGATTTTCTTGTTCTCTTTGTAATTAAATGGCCGAGGAACTAAACGCAGAGAATAGGTGGAATAGTTTAGGGGGAGGCATTTTAGTGCCTGCATTTTCAGTGATAAGAAAAGCCTGGCTTTTCCCCTTTGTCAGGGGGAATGATGGTATGAAAACACCAAGATCCACGTGTGAGGAGGAAGGAAACAATCAAGAGATGTAACTCTTTGGTGGCAGGAAAGCTGGATGGCCAGCTCTGCAGAGTTCTAAAGTCGTAGGTCTGGAGACCAAGGTTTTTAAATCTTTTGGTGGTTCTGGTGATGCAAACAGTGCCCAATATTTTTGCAGGATGAAGGATGCAAAAATTGCTTCATAGTCATTGTCTCAGCACACAGAGAGAATGCATATTTGAACACAAAGAGATGTAGAAAATGGCATAAAATTTAGCTCATGTCTGCTTCGAAAAACTCAACTGATAGTGCTTTGATAAAGTCAGGACTGGGGACAAGGCAGCATCGTCTCTGTGGAGCTGAATGTTTGGCACAAGGGGAGGCTCAGCCTGGAGGGGAGTTTAAGAGTGGTCTGAGGACCAGACTTGAAGAGGTAGTGGGGGAGCAGTGTTGGAGGAGGCCTCAGGCCAGAGAAGAGCGCTAAAGTCATTTAGTTGCCTGTCTTGAGACCAGCTGTAGTTATTTCATTACAGGGCTGTAATTTAACTGTACTTGATGACATGAAGATGTCAGTTGTCATCAGCATGGGAGAGTGAGAGGATGGTGCGGTTGCAAAGGAATAACTTGAGTATAACAGGGAGTGGGCTGGAGTTCAGAGGTTGGATATGCCATAATACACACCTTGAGGGTAAGAGCAGAAAAAAATCTGCCACGAGAAGGTCGTGGCTAAGCAGTCATGGTGGAGAAGAAGTTGCTGTGCAGCTCAGCTGCCGCAGGACTGAGCTGTGATGTGACACAGCTGTGGAAAAGACAAATGGGAGCAGTGCTTTGGGGAAGTGTTGATGTCATTGTATATGGCTTGTGATGTGTCATCTGAAGCAGCATGTATAATCCTGTAACTTTTGTTTGGGATAAATAAACTCAATAGTGTCAGAGAAAAGCCATTGGAAAGACTGAGTGTGCAGACTGAAAGTTTCAGTTTGTGAGGAGAAGAGTGTGTCTCAGAGGTTACTTCAGGGAGAAAAGCTTCAAAAGTTGGACTTGGTGATCTTGGTCTTTTTCAGCCTAAATGGTTCTGTGATTCTTGTGGAAAAGAGCAGGGTTTGACACAAGAACAAAGGTCTAAACTGATCACAGATAAATTCAGGCTGAAAATGGAGAGATGATGAACATCAGAAAGTGCAGGAAGGCCCTGGAGAGACACCAGGCAGCCCCAACTCATTATTCTCCTATTTCTAATTGTATATATCCCATGTTGATGCAGGCTTTGGTGCTTTTCAAAATAACTGAAAGCTGTTTGTTGTAGTAAATTGGTTACCAAATATCAAGCAACACAAGAGGTGCTGCAGAGGTTTTGGGTATGGCTGGCATATTTCTGTTGGCAGGATTTGCAGTTCTCTCCTGCAGCAGGTGGCAGGGGCAGAGCCCTGCATTAACCAGCATTGTCTTGCCTGCAGAGCCAGCCCAGCCTCACCGAGGAGAAGTCCAAGAAGCTCAAGAGGCGGCCGCAGATGAAGCGCAGGTCACAGGCGGAGGTGATGAAGGAGCGAGAGGACGAGTGTTTCAGCTGTGGGGATGGAGGGCAACTGGTGTCATGTAAGAAGTCAGGCTGCCCCAAGGTGTACCACGCCGACTGCCTCAACCTGACCAAGAGACCTGCAGGTCAGTGCTCTGCATGGCTGGGCTTTGCTTGGCTCACAGTGTTGGCTCGAAGTGACCCGGGCAGTGCTCATTATCTTGCTCTGTTCACAGCATCTTAAAATTCAAAGACCATTTTTCTCACGTGAACAGACCTTGTGGCTACAATGACACAGCCCTGCTTTGCACCCCACTGTGACCACAAAAAGGTGAACTAATTGCTGAAGGGGGAGCTGACCCTTGCCTAAAAAACAGTGATTGTGAACTAACCCCATCCGTGGGTAAAATAACTCATCAAACTTGATTTAGATGTTTTGCTAAAGTAATGAATACACCTTTCTGTACATTTTTGTGTGCTGTAACGTCCTGACAGGTTTTCCTCTGCTTTAAAGTCTCCAATAGAGGAGAATCCAGCCTTTAGCCCATTCCTCCGCTTTCCATTTGAAAAACTTCTCCTAACAGCCTGACTTGAAAAAACAAAGGATTGCCAGCTCTGATACACATTTTTTGCATACTGAGACAAACTGTTGTCTCACTCCTTTTCCGGCTTATACAAACACAGCTTCTCATTGCAGCTCTTATTTTCTGAAGTTTTTATTCTTGGTCTGCTCTGGACTGTGTCCCATTTGCCTACACATTTTTTAAAACTGGGTAAAAAGAGTATTTTAACAGCGTTGCAGCCAAGGCCTTTCTAACTCTGACAGAAGAGTATAATTACATTTTATGTTTTACGTAAAATTTCTTAGGAAATAGACTTGTTTTGCAAAAATTATTTATATATTTATGTGATGTTTGTGATTTGCCTTATCATTCTTGAATTTTTGTCTTGATCCTTTTCACATATTTATTTTATTTCTTCCTCCTGCAGTCGTGCACTGGTCTTTATGTAATTACACATTGTTCATTCAAAAGCATCTGTCCAGGTAAACCCTGAGCGTGTCCAACTGGACTTTTGCAGTCTATCACAGCCTTGTTGTTGTCTACCTGTTTATACAGGACTATTTGCAGTTCTGCTTCTGGAAATTTAAATTAAAATACAGATTAAAATATAATCCTGAAGGATGTAATTTGAAATGCCTCCTCAGTTTGCCACAAGATCATTGACAGCTGTTTTTGGAGAATGATTTTCAGTCAGTTTTAGCAGTTTCACTTTTTTTACACATAGGCTGTGTTTTTAATAGCCTGCTCCTCAGAATATCATGCAGGACATGAAAGGTGCAGCACTTTCTACTTCAAATATTTCATCTGCCATGAGCATTGCTGTCAAGTAATTGGAATTTCCTGCTTGTTTGCATGTTGCTAATTGTGTGATCTTACTTCCAAGAGCTCCAGGCTGTCTCTGGAGAGGGTACTTATTCATTAGGCCTTTTATCCTGTCAGAAATCATTAGAGTGGTTTGATAGGATTGATCCTTCCTGCAACAAACTAGCAGATTTTAACTTATTTTATTTTCCATCTGTACAAGTGACCTCTATAAGAATGGTCCTAGAGTTTCTCCAGTGGCCCAGCTGAGTTGTATGGCTTTTTGGGATGCTGCTGGTGCAAGGGGAGCAGTGACAGCCTGTGCTTGCAGCACTGTGAGCCAGGAAGGGGGGAAACCATGTCAAGTGTTAAATATCCCCACTTGGAAAAAAGTACTGAAAAACTGGAAAGGACACAGAAAAGCAGTGTGTATTTTGAGAATGGAATAGAAGCCTTGGCCTGTCTTCAAAGGAGGGGAAAAACATGGTACGTGTAGTCTTCAGCCCCAGGGGAAAAGCAGCATAGAGTGCTGCTGTTGCACAAGTGCAGGGAGCAATGGCCATGGACCAGCCTCCCTGGAAAAGAGCTGGTAGCCACAGCCTGTGTGGGTTTGGTTTAGGGAGGCTGGGAAGTGCTCTGGCCCAACTGGTGTCTGTGGCTGTCCTCCAGCTCCATGTGCATGCTCAGAGCTCTGTGCCAGGGCAGCTCTGTGGGGAACTGCTCTCCACAGCAAGGCAGGGAGTGGGAAGGACAGGGACAGGTATGGGGTGCTGGGGGAGCACAGAGGCAGGAAGTTTATTTGGAAAGACCTCCTTGCTGATCCTGTGGTGAAGGATCAGGAACTCTGCGCTGCATGTGCCTGGTTGTGTGCACGAACTGGTGGGAAGCATTTGGTAGAGCTGGCAGCAGCCTTGGCTGAGGGAGCAGGGATCTGAACCAGTGACGTCATCTACAGGTGAGAAAAGCAGCAATCTCTGAAGTGTCATGTTGGTTTTCTCCTCCTGGTGGTGTTGGTACTGATGTTCAATAGATTGACTGTGAACATTGTGCTCCTGGGGGAGCAGCTTTGTGTTAAGCTGTACTTTTATCATGGCCATACATGCCTTTGGGTAGAAACACACCCCTTGTGACCACTGCGCTCTCACTTCTTCTTTCTGATGAACAGGAAGGGAGGTTGTTGACCCAGAATTAAAACATGAATCTGACACATCTACTTAAATGGTGCATGGGGTGTTGTGCAGATACCACTGGTGTTGTCTGTGGAAATCAGAGCCACAGAAATGTGCAAGCTGGGGGTGTCTGCTCTTCTCTTGGCACCTCTGTTGGTTAGTGTTGTGCAGAAGCCAGATGGGCTTTTGGTCTGATCTGATGTGGCTTGTGTTTGTCATGATTATCATTGCCCTTGTTGCTTCTGAAAGTACAGGTTGCTGTTAACTCTGTCAAGCCTGGAGTTATGGTGGAAACTGAGGTCAACATGTTGACCCCCCCGTGTGGGGACCCCACACGTGTCCCCACTTTCCCCTGAACTCCATTTGAAGCAGGCCTTTGTCTCTTCCCCTTGTACTATTCCTAAGGTGTGTCTTTTCTCCCATGTCTGTGCTGCAGGAAAATGGGAGTGCCCATGGCACCAGTGTGACGTGTGTGGTAAGGAGGCAGCTTCATTCTGTGAGATGTGCCCCAGGTCCTTCTGCAAGCAGCACCGAGAAGGAATGCTCTTCATCTCCAAGCTGGATGGACGATTATGCTGTACAGAGCACGATCCCTGTGGGCCTCACCCTCTAGAGCCAGGAGAAATTCGTGAGTATGCGCCTCCCATAGAAGCCCTGACTAATGGTGAGGACACCCAGCCACCGGAGCAGCTGCCTGCAGAGGCAGACACAGAGGCAGAGGCAGACCCAGACCTGAGTGTTCAGCCCCTGGACAACCTATCTCAGTCTGTGGCCCTCAGATTGCAGTCACCAGAAAAACCCCCTGCTACCCTGGCGCTGAGGCTGCCATCATCAGACAAGCCCCCCACCACCCTTGCCCTGAGGTTGCAGCCATCAAACAAGCCCCCCACTACCCTGGCCCTCAGGCTGCCTTCACCAGACAAACCTCCCGCCACCCTGGCTCTGAGACTGCCACCGTCAAATAAACCCCCTGCCACCTTGTCACTGAGGCTGAAGCCATCCAACAAACCCTCCACCACCCTCTCGCTCCGGCTGCAGCCTTCAGACAAACCTCCCACCACCCTGTCGCTCCGCCTGCAGCCATCGGACAAGCCTCAGGCTGCCCTGTCCCTAAGGCTGCAGTCAGAGAAGCAGCCCATCATCGTAGCTCTGCGGCCTCAGCAGCCCGACAAACCTCCCAGCAACGCGGTGCTCTGGCCACTGGATGAGTCCTCCAGTGACGCCTCCCAGCCTCAGCTGCCGAGCAAATCTCCTCCGGGTTCGCCACAGTCCTTGGACGAGTCACTTGTTACTGCTGGTGCTCTGCAGCTCCAGCTGTCAGACGAGCCTCCAGATGCCCCCAGGGTTTTGGAGTTATCGGACAGCTCCCTCATTGACACTGAGACCCAGCAGCCTGAGCTGCTGGAGGAGTTCCCCACAAAATGCCTGCATCCTCCGCTGTCCGACAGACTCCTTGCCTCCGTGGTGCAGTCCCAGCCAGTGGATGAGCCTCCTGAGGCTGATCAGCTCCAATCGCTGGATGACACTTCTGCCCAGAGTCCACAGCCACAGCCTGTGGAAGAGGATCCCAGCGCTGAGGTGCCACAGGTCCCAGCACTGGAGGTGGCTTCCAGTCCTGGGGTGCTGTGGCCTCTGCCCATGGGAAAAATCCCTGACTCCCCAGTCTCACGGATCCTGCCTGCAGAAAAGGCTCCTGGATCGGCAGTGCCACAACCCCTGCCTCCAGAAAATGCCTCCTTCTCCGGGGCAGTGCGGGTCCCAGCCACAGAGAAGGCTCCCAGCTCTGGGTCACCCCTTACCCTGACTCCGGAGAAGGCTCCTGCCTCGGGTATGCCGCATATCCTGCCCACAGAGAAGGCTCCCAGCTTAGGGGTGACGTGGCCTCTGACTCCAGAGAAGGCCCCTGGCTCCCGGTCACCACATGTCCTGCCCATGGAGAAGGCTCTGAGCTCAGGGGCCCTGCGGATCCCTCTCACACAAAAGGCACTCTCCCCTGGGGTGCTGCGACCCCTGCCTCCGGAGAAGGCTGCTGACTCCGGGGCCCTGCGGGTCCTGCCGCTGGAAAAGGCTCTCAGCTCTGGGGTGTCTCGACCTCAGCTCTTGGAAAGACCTCTCACTCTTGCATCCCCATGGCCTCAGGCATCAGACAAGCTGGCTGCTGCCGTGGCTCCTCGGCCTCAAGCCTTGGACAAGCCTCTGGCTGCGTCGGCTCCGAGGCTCTTGCTTTCGGAGAAGGCGCTGCGGCCCGTCGACCAGAACGCTCAGCCGAAGGAGAGAGGAGCCCCAGCCGTGGAGCTGAACCCCCAGCAGAAAGAGAGGACCATGTTAGCTGGAGAGCAAATCTCTTGGTCTGCTGGGAAGGTGGTGACACACGTTGGACAAGTACCTTGGCCTACGGAGAAACTACAGACGCACGAGCAGACCCACTGGTCCACTGCAAAAGCCCTGATGCCTGCCGAGCAGCCTTCCCGGACAGCAGAGAAACTACCAGAGCCCACCCTTCAGCCCAGCTGGGAAGTGGCCTCAGCCCATGCAGAGCAGACCCCGTGGACATCAGAGAGATTGTGTGCATTCGAGCAGACCCCTCGGCCAGCCAGGGAAGCGCCGGTGCCCCCAGAGCAGATGCAGTGGCTTGTCGCGAACATTCAGACAATTGACCAGATTTCTTGGCTGGGTGGAAAAGCACAGACTTCTCGGGGGCAGGACCCTTTGCCTGAACAAAACACAGCGCTAGCCCATAACCAGGATTCTGTCTGTCGTGAGTTGGCTGACTCAGAGCCAAAGTGAGGTTGGTGAATATGGGAGGCAGGTTTCAGTTGTTTAATGTTTAGGGAGGGGGAATCTTTGTTTTGTTTTTTTTATTCACTTCCCTGAGCCCAGCCCCTAACCCATGCACATCCCATCCATATTCTCTCGTGACATGAGCAAGGACATTCTCTTAAATCTGAGTCTGGCCCAAGCAAAGGGAGAGAGCATCCGTGACCTTTTCCTCTTCCTTTAACAAATGATAAAACTGAAATAAAGAGTCTACTCTGGGTAAAAATCTCCAATTCCATTGAAATGGTCACATTTACTGATCCAGCACGTTCAAGCTCCAGGTCTGATTCATAAGTGGGTTCCCAGGTACAGCCAAGGGTCTTGCTCTTGTTACTACATTTAAAGGAAGCGGATCAGTCAGGCTGCCCTGGGATCAGAGAAGTTTCAGGATCAGGTGGTGAGCAGTCAGGTGTATGTCCTTGCCTAGAGTCTTTTGACTTTAGAAGTAGGGAAGGGATTTGTGTTGTCTGCCCAGGTCTCTGTCCCTGCAGGGCATTGCTTTGTGAGGTTTATCTGTATGTTCACTGGGACATGCTGTGTGTGTGGTTCGCTGAAGGACAAGGATCATCTCCAGTGAGCTGGGAGAGGAGCCCCTGCACTCACTCAGTGCTGTTTTCTCCATTAATAGGCAGTATCCATTCAGGCTCCTTTGTACAGAGCTGTGAATGGCCAGGCCTGAGAAAGGGGGAATCTGGAGGAAGTCAGGGAGAAGAGAGATCTTGGAAGGAGTTATTTGGCAGTTTTTTCATTCTTGTGTCTTAATCCTTTAGCACAGGACACAGGGAGTGTTTTCTTGCACTCAAAAATGTAGTGGTCCATAAAGCAGCAATAGCAGAGCAGGGCAGAGTGGATTCCTGAGGTGCTGAGCACTGCCCTGGCAGGGGGGTTGTGCTCCCTTTTGAATTTCCATACAGTCTCTTCTTGACTTCTGTCTCAACATGAGCCGGTGGACTGAGCAGTCCTTTTTCCACTTGCCTCAGCTGTGCTCAGGATGTGTTCCCATCATACCTGGTGTTGCCAGCAGCAAGCAACACCAGCCCCGCTCACTGCACAGCGTGAAGACAAGGGTTCCGTAGCTGTATCAGGACCCCTCTCGACACCTTCCTCTTGGGCAGCTTCTGGCTTAACTCTTCTACAACCAAAGGAGACTTGAATTAACTGGACTGTGTTGGTGTGCGTGTGTGTGCGCGCGTGTGTCCTTCCAACTGAATCGTAGTTCTCACACTGGAACATAGTGGGCTCCAGCAGGTGGCTGGCTTTCTTTTTTCTTCTTCTCCCTTTTCTGGTGAAAGACATTTTTAGTACCTGGTGGTCATCAGGCTGGTGTCCAGACTAGGCCTGCTGAAAGCTGGTCACTCAAGCACTGAGGCAGAAGTTGGCTTGGCCATGGTGCTTGTGGGGCAGGCAGTAGAGTCCCTGCAGGGACCTGCAGCCTCTTGCGACCACCAGCACCCTCGCAGGCAGGAGGAGGATGGGCCTCCCCAGTAGCAGTGCCCAGGTTGGATGGGGTTGGTGTCCTGCTGAGAAAGCACTGCTGACCAGCATTTTCCCACTCTCACAACACATTACCTCTGTGGTTTGCCTGAGCTCCACCGATCTGGGGCCGCAGCCTCAGATCTCCGTGCCGCCACCAGACGCTAGCGCAGCTCCAGTGTGTGTATCCTTCTCCTTTGTGGCTGATCTGCGGGTCCCTCCCCAGACAGGGAGCCTTCAGCTCCGGGCCAACCCTCTCCCTCTGACATGGGATGGACCCTTTCCTTCCTTGTTCCCACCTGGCTTGCAAGTGCCTGCTGCTCCCAGAGCAGACAGTCATGAGCTTTGCAGTTTTCTATGAAGGGAGGCAGACACCTGTGCCATGACAAATCCCAAGCCATTCTCCTTTCCTGACTCATGCACCCTGAGACAATGTCCTGCTGAAAAGGCTGGGTGTGCTGGGCACGAGGGGGCGTTACCAGTGCTATGGTGCATCTCTTCTCTAGTCCAAATCATTTCAGATCCTTTGTAGAATAGCTCACAGCTTGGAAAAGCTTTATTGGCTTATGGAAACTTACTTGTTTAATGTTGTTTTTTTTCCGGGAAGACTGGCAGGTCAGTTCCTGCTTGCTGCTGAAACTGGGGAAATGCAAGCATCTTGTGTTTCTGCGTGACTCCTCCACAAAGGGAATCAGGACAACTCAGATCCACTGAGAGAGAAGATTATCTTAAGGGCATTTGTTAACTTTTTTAAACAAAATTATGAAAAAAAGGTAATGACGTTCAGTATATTAAGTATTTATCATGTGTGAGAAGGAAAATAAATCTTGAATTTACATTTATAGGCCTTCCCATGAGCTGGACTTAGTCATGTAGATTGTGTATGTAGGGTTTCCTCAGTGCCAGTGCCCAGCCAGCTCCTCCTGTAACCAGAAAGGTCTCTGCACTGCTCTGTCCACCTCCGCTTCGCATTGTCGCGTGTTAACTCGCTACTTGTTTCATGAAAAAATAAACTGTGAATATTTTTGGTGCAGGCTTTTTTAAATCTGTAAAATGGAGAAGTTCTCAATGAATTCTCATGAGAGCAGGTTTGAAAAAATCACTTCTATAAATCATGTGCTCACGTAGCAGGGTGAGGCTCACAGCAGCAGCCGCCTTTCATGCAGCAGGCGCTTACCCCAAAGCTTGTTTGGAACAGTGAATGTGGATTAAAGTGTTGCATGGCATTTCCCACAGCCTTCTTCATTGCAGCTGACTGTACCTCATTTCTCTTCTTGCCTCCCTTTTCCATGAGGATCCAGGTTTCTGGCTTGTACCTTCCAGCTACTGTCAGAAAGTTGAATTCAGCATAGCTGGGAGGCTGCTTGGTGAAGTTGGTGTTGGGGACCATCATTGAAGGAGGAAGCCAGGAAGCTGCTCTTCCCTCTTCACCCTCACTGGGTGTTGCTTTGTCAGATCAGTGGGGCTTTTCAGAGGGAGTAGTGGTGCTTTTGGGAGTGGCTGGCAGTGCTGGGTCACCTTAAGCAAGGATGAACAAGGCCTGACCAGGCATGGAGAGATGTCCCACCATACTTGCCCTGCCCAGGCTGCCCTCACTGCGGGGAGCATGAGCTGGGAAACAGCTTTGGGCAGGCAAAACTTGTGAAGGAAGTGTGGGCTGCTTCTGTGCTTGAGGTGACTCACACTGTGGTGGCAGCACTGCCTTGGAGGAGGAGAGGGTCATGTCTATGCTGAAGCAGTTGGGTTTGTTTGCTGCAGTTTTGTTGCTGCCTTCAGAGTTCAGCCAGTTTGAATCACGGGGGGTTTCCAGGTAGATGATAGTGACAAAGTAACCTGTATCCTGACGGACTCTCCTGTGGAACAGGGGCCGCTGAAGCCTTGTGCTGGGCTTGGAGCTTTGCTGCAGCTCCATGCCAAGGCTGTGGTCCTCTTGCTGCATTGGAGGGATCTGATCACCTGGTCACTAAATCTCAGGTCAGCCCTAATTGCACCCAAGGTGGGTGAGAGGTGACTGTCGTGTTGATTCACTGTTGTGGAGTGCTGTAGAAGCAGAATCAAGGGTGTAATTACTTCTGCTCAGAACTCTGTCCCTTTCCTGCTGTCCCAGGTTCCTGAGCCCATTCCCACTTGTCAGAATGGCTGCCTCTGCCCAGTTCTGAAGGGTGTGAAGACTTTGCTCCCATACAAATGCTTTGCTGATCAATATCCTTGCTGTCAGTATAGCCTGGCTGCTCCTGCTCAGAGCAATGGGCTGTGGTCAGCAGCCATGACCTCAGTCCCACGGCAGGACCCAGTTTACTGTTGGATTTCCACAGTGGGTAGGAGAGTCCCAGATGACCTTAGGTGATGGAGAAGTTTTGGAGAGGGGTAGCTGTGTGGTCAGGGACTCGAGTGCCCAGGCAGGGAAGGAGGGTTGCAGACGAGCCACTTGAGGACCTGTGGGATGTGTGGGAAGGAGGGGAGCAGGCACAGGCCACTGTTCTGCAAGAATTGTCCCATCTTCTTCAGTGCTGGGCTGGAGCCCACTGTCAGCCAGGGCTCTGGTCAATCTGGCAGGAAAGCTACCACTGTAAGGGATCATCACTGCACATCTCCAGATGCTGGCTAGCTGATGGTAGCTTGCTTTGTTGCTGTTCTTGAGTTAAAACTTTTCTATTTAACAAAAAAAAACCCCAAGAACCAGATTCACTTTGATACACAAAGTATCCAGGTGGTACCCTGGGAGCACGTGTTAATTCCGGGTTAGACTCCTGCAGGCAGAGGCTTTGAAAGTGTGGCTGGTGTTAAAATTTGGAAGATAAGAGAGATGGTTGAATCTAAAGGACTTTAACGAATTAAGATGAGACAATGTATTGCTAGAAAAGCTTCAGCTCAGTTTCACAGAGAAAAGAAAAAATAAGGAAGAAAAAGAAAGGGAAAGCAGTCCTAACCCTGATGCTCTTGGCAGTGGTTTAGCCTGAGCACGCTGTGGGTATACCCTGCTTCTACCTGGACACCACAGCCAGCATTGTGACAGGGCAGGGGGAGTTTGTTTGAGAAACCTCAGACCTTCAATACCTTCCGTTTATTTTTAATTTCAGCCTTAACTTCTGATTTTGCTTGATGTTTGGAATAACCATAATGGTAACCTGCTTGTAATGTGCTTTGCCCTAAGTTACTGATGAGGCTTTTGGCCTTTGCCAGCCAGTGAGTGTTAAAGCAAAGTGGCAAATCGTGCAGCTACTCTGAAAGTCCAAAGGGGAGATGCTGTGTTTGATCTCCCAGGCTTTGCCCGCGCTAATTACCCCCCCTGTGATAGTGATAACGCTGGTGGTATCATTTGCAGCCAAGGCTGTGCCTCTTGCAGCAGCACAGCTGGGCTGATGGGTGCTTGGGGCTCCCAGGGCCTGGGACACGGGACACTGGAGCTTGGGGACTGCTCCACCACATGCCTGGCTTCAGCAGGACTCTCACCTGTGGGGTGGCAGTGCCCTTGCTTAGCAGGAGGTGGGAAAAGGCAGGATTCCTGCTCTGGGTTCTCCAAAAGCGATATAAGCAAAGCTCGGTGCAGGGGGACGGCTTGTATGAGCTTGGGCTGGAGGAGCAACAGTGATGGACAGTCCCTACAGCACTGAATCTACCTCCTAGGGAAATCTGAGAAATGGGTGTAGCTATGGCCTATTTCAAGGTAAAGTTTTAATCAGCTTGCCCTTGGCAAAACCCTTGGGCTATTGTGGTGCTATTGTAAACTGTCGGCAGCTTAGCACAGTAGGGCTGGACTCACGGCTCCCAGCCCACGGGCTGGGCCTTCTTGGCCAGTTGAATCCCATCTCCTTAGAGCTGGGGCTCTGTGACTGAAACAGGATGAGGTGTGGCACAGTTCCTTCAATTTATAAGGCTTTTGAGACTCAAACCAGTGTGCCAGTGCGCCCCAATGGAGCCACATGAAGCAAGGCAGGCATCCTCTACTGCATGTTCTTTGTGTCCGTTTGGTACTGAGCTGGTTTCAGTCTTTTGTTTCTTTTTCTGATGTTTCCGAGTTGTTGACTTCAAGGAACTGGGTTTTGTGTATTTTTTTAGACACTGGGAACTTGTTAAATGGAAAAGCAGCAGCACCAGGAGGCTCAAGGTGGAGCGTGGCTGGAGGTGAAGGCCCAGGCTGACACGGGCGGGAGGTGGGATGTGTTGGCAGAGGCTGGCACAGGCAGGGAGCAGCTGGACTGTGGAAGCCTTTCAGCCACAGCGCTCCCAGCCCTGCATGTCCACGGTGCCTAGGTCACTGTTCTGCCTAGGTCCCCTGCTGCCCTCCAGTGCTACCTGCCCTCAGCTGGGGTCCTGGCTGCCAGCTAGCCAGGGGTCCCTGGGAGGGTGGCTGCTCACTCCCCCTTCCTTAATGCCCCGGGGTAGGGGGGTTCACTCGTGGCAGCAGTGCTGGAGTCATGAGCAGGTTTGCTCGTGGGAGGAACCATGGTGTGAGCAGCCCCCCATGCTGCCTTTCTTCCCTGGAGTGTCTGCTGCCTGCAGCATGGTGGTGGATGGGGTTCCCCGCAGGGTCCTGTTCTACAGGCTCAGCCAGAGGGAAAAGCATCAGGAGTCAAGGAGCCCAGCCAAGGCAGGGGCCAGCCAGAGCACTGCAGGGGAGGACATGGGGGTGCTCAGCCCTGGCCAGGACTCGTCTGTCAGTTCTAAGCAGGAATGCCAGGGCAGGTGAGAGAAAACTACATATTTCCAGCATGTATATTATTTTTAGAAGAGGGAGAGGGGAGTCTTGGACCATTGATTACTTTCATTTTGCTCCCCTTAGACTGTTGGCTGTGTATGTGAAACTTATAATGAAAAGAGGGTTGCCCTGCCCAGGTGCTCCCAGAACATGTACTGTAATTCTTTGTATATAGAAGAAAAATTACTGTAAAGTAAAGTTTAACTTTACTCTCGATGTCCTCTTGTGGTTTGTCTTGCCGAGGGGGTGGGGGGCAGGGATGGGAGACGCCCACCAGCCTCGTGCACAGGGGGACAGCTCAGACCACAATGCGTTTTATTTACATTCTACACCTCGAGAGAAGACGCTTCAATAAATCTGCAAAGAATTGAGCATCTCCGAGAGAATAAGTTACCGGCCACAGCTGGGGCACAGCAGCTCCCACAAATGCCAGAGGTGGCAGGGAGGGGGTCCCCAGGGGTGACAGTCCATGGATCCCAGCACTGCACGGCAGCCCTGTGCCGCTCCTGTGCCGGGAGCAGAGCAGTCCGTGGGCCGTGTGCCACGTCATGGGCAGGCCCCAACAGCTAAAACAGCAGGTAAAACACCGGAGGAGTCCGGCACATGCCAGTTGCCCAGCCAGCAGCAGCAGTTCCCTTTTGGCACGAGGGTTCAGTGGTGGCAGCAGCTGTAGAAGTAGGGACTGCTCTTCTGGTCCAGGTTGACACTCTTGTCCTCTGGAAGAGAGCAGGAGCAGCAGCCTTGCCAGTACATCCACACCACGATAGTGTGGCAGTCTCAAAGCTGCTGGTCCCAAGTGTGGGCCCTGGCAGGTCCCCTGGGAGGGTTTGGTGCCCCGTGGAGAGGCAGCAAAGCTCAGGCAAAGCCTGGCCTAAGCAGCGACAAGGATGCTGTGAGGGGACCCAAACTTCACGGTACAACCACTGTCATGGAGCTGTAGCAGCCCCAAGGAGAGCAGAGATGAGGAAGGGCCCTGCCAGACCCCCATCACTAATCCTCTGCACCCTCACTGGAAGCACAGGCACCCCCTGGCACAGAAGAGGATGCCTGGGGAGGGATAGCTCCTGTATACTCACCTGTCATCACCTGAAAGGCAGAGAAGTTGACATAGTCCTCAGCCACCTTCTGGAACAGCTCATCTGGAGGGAGAGGAGGCACAGTGGGTGGGGGTGCCCCTGCCAGGCAGAGCCCCCTTGCCCTGCTCAGCCCAGGGCATGGCCCCAGTGTGGGGCTACTCACCCACGCTCTGGCCTGTCTTACTGGAGGTCTCAAAGTGGTCCGCTTTGATCTCTGAAATGAGCGTCCAGGTTGGCATTTGCTGCAGGTGCAGGATATGGCCCCACGGGCTCAGCTGCCCCCAGAGCCACCCCTCGGGCACAGCTGCTGACAGCAGGCTGGCAGGGACCCATGGCAGGGCTCCTGGCCCAGCTGGCCACATGCCTGCCCATGTCAGGACATGCCATACCCAGGAAGGTCCCTGGTAGAGCTGGCACCTCACTGCACATGGAGCCCTGGTGCCACCAGATCTTCTGCCGGGCAAGGGCAGAGCCCACAGCTCCATCTCCTCTCACCTCCCACCCACTCAGTGCTGCAGGAGCCCAAAAAAGGCCAGCACTGGCCGTACCGTCAGCGTAGTCCTGCACATCATGGAAGTCAACCCCCCGCTTCCTCCTGTCCTCCTCCAGCAGGTCGCTCTTGGTGCCGCACAGGTAGATCCGGCAGCCCTGGGCCAGGGAGCGGGGTGGGAGGGATGTGCCCACCTCCCCACCACCGGCCCCCCTTGCCCCACCGCGAGGCTGTGCATCCCCCCCAGCACCCCCGTACCTCCTCGCAGTTCTGCAGCTCGTTCACCCAGAACTTGGCTCGCTGGAAACTGCCGCTGTCGGTGAGATCTGGGGAGAGAGAGGGGTCGGGCTCTGCACAGCGCCTTCCCCAGCGCCCGACCCACCGGTGCTGGGACCTCCCTGCCCTCCATGCTCTTACCGTAGCAGACGACAGCAGCCCGTGCCCCCCGGTAGTAGATGCGGCTCATGGCCTCGTAGCGCTCCGAGCCGGCCGTGTCCTGCGGGAGACAGCGAAGCGCTTGGCAGGTGACGGGGGTCCCCGAGCCGGGGGGCGGCCGGGGATGTCAGCGGGGCACTGGCACAGCCCCCGCACTTACCCAGATGCCCAGGGTCACTGTCTGCTCCCCCACGGACATCACCTTGGCCACGAAGGCGGCCCCGATCGTCTGGAAGCGAAGCAGGAGGAGCAGTGGGGACCGGCCCAGGGATGCGGGAGCGCCTGGCCCGGGAGCAGGGGGGAACACGCGGGGGCGTGGGAGGGGAGGGGAGGGGAGGAAATGAGGGTCCCAACCCGGCCGTGGGAGGGATGTGGAGGGGCTCCAGCCGGGACGACACGAGGGGACCCGCCGTGCCAGGGCCGTGGAGGCACCAGGGCCGGAGAGACAGGGCGGGGAGCGGAGCGGAGCGACCCGAGGGCGGGATGCGGGGGGCACCGGCCGGGGGTGGCGAGGGGTGACCACGGAGGGGCCACTCTGCGGACACGAGGCGGGGACAGCGGGGACAGCGCCCGGGGCACACGGCGGGTAACGCGGGGCCGCGGGTCACTCACGTTCTGGTAGGGCCCGGGGCGGAAGCGGCCGTGGGCGCAGCGCTCCACCAGGCTGCTCTTGCCCACGCCCTCCTGCCCCAGCAGCACCACCTTGGCGTCCACCCGCCGCCCGCTCATCGTGCCGCGGGCCGGGCCCGGCGGGGCGGGC
>JAWWEE010000025.1:14821309-14831311 GCA_035221455.1 Xenops minutus
GGGTCACGGGAGGGTTGGGGGCTCACAGAAGGGTTGGGGTCACAGGAGGGTTGGGGGCTCACAGGAGGGTTGGGGGCTCACAGGAGGGTTGGAGGTTCACAGAAGGGTTGGGGGCTCACAGAAGGGTTGGGGGCTCACAGAAGGGTTGGGGTCTCAGAGGGGCTGGGTTCACAGACGGGTTGGGGTCCCCATGACTGGTGACTGGCCCGGACCGGGGGCACTGAGGGGCTGGCGGCTGAGCGGGGCTGTGCTCTCCCCGCCAGGTTCTGCCTGGACTCGGCCAAGCAGACGCGGCAGAAGGTGGCCGTGAACTGGACCAACTTCACCCTGAAGAAAACCACTTCCAGCGCAGCCCAGTGAGGTGCGGGGGGGCCGCCCCACCCGCCCACCCTCCCACGGCCGCTCGCCTCTCCTCACTGTGCCCCCCCTCACCTCGGTGGGGTCCCCTCCTCCCCGGGGGCCCCGGTGCTCTCCTGCCCCGCGGGGCCCCCGGGGCTCCCTCCATCCTCCTGCCCCATCCCCGCGGGGGGACCCCGGCCGTCCCGTCCCCATCTCCGCGGGCACGCGGCTCCCCGTGCCGCGGGGAAGGACCGTGCTGGACCCAATAAAGAACTTTTTAATTTTTTATTTTATTTAAACACCGCTGTTCGCTGCTTTCTGTCGCGCCGGGGGGTTGCGGCGGGGGGGGCAGGGGGAAGCGGAGAGCGTTCTGCGCAAGTTTGGCCGCCGCGGGGACCCGTCGGGCCGGGCCGCGTCTCCCGCGCTGCAGCGCGTTCCGTCGCGTTGCTAGGCGACGGCACCGTGCACGCTGACGTCACTTCCTGGATCCCTTCCGGGAGGGCGTCATGGAGGCCTCGGGCGAGCGGAAGGTGGGAGCGGGCCTGGCCCCCGGTACCGCCCGGGCCCCAGTACCGCCCGGCGCCGCCCCGGGCCCCGCTCACCGCGCCTCTCCCCACAGAGGCAGCGCGAGGAGCCGGCCGACGCGTCCGACCTGTCCGGGGAGGATGATGAGGACTACGTGCCCTACGTGCCCGTCAAGCAGCGCAAGCAGCAGATGGTAACGGGGTAACGGGGCTGCCCGGGGAGAGCTCTGAGCGCCCCTTCCGGCACGGGGCCGCTCACCCTGAGTCCACCCGCGGCCTTCCAGCTGCAGAAGCTGCTGCAGATGCGGCGGAAGGTGGTGTCGGAGGAGGAGCAGCGGGACAGCGGGAGCGACCAGCGCGGGGACGAGGATGACATCCCGCTGGGGCCCCAGTCCAACATCAGCCTGCTGGACCAACACCAGCATCTCAAAGAGAAGGCGGAAGGTGAGCGAGGAGCTGGCCGGGGTTCTGGGGAGGCTTCAGGGAGCAATGAAATCCCCTCACTGTTTCCTGACTCCCCCCAGCTCGGAAGGAGTCAGCCAAGGAGAAGCAACTGAAGGAGGAAGAGAAGATCCTGGAGAGCGTGGCTGAGGGCCGAGGTGAGTGAGAGCTCTGTGTGTCAGAGCTGTCTCCAGAGCTGCCAGGGCAGCAGGAGGGCCATTCCCTGCTTTGGGAATGTTCATACCCAGGGATGGGACTGGAGATCACAACAGACCCCCGTGCCTGGCACTGCCTGGTTGAGCCGAGACGTGGCTGGGGGAGGCACAGCAGCACTTGGTGTCCCTGTGCCCAGAGGGGCTGCTGGGGCTGCTGCTGCCCCTGCTCTGCCTCCAGACACGATCTCCCAAGCTGTTTGCCCAAGCAGTTCTCTGTGAGGTTAATGTGGATCTGGAGAGTTTGCACTGGCTCATCGCCTTTGTTTCTGCAGCACTGATGTCAGTGAAGGAGATGGCCAAGGGCATCACCTACGACGACCCTATTAAAACCAGGTAAGTCTCAGGACAGCACAGAGGTTGTTGCTCTGGAAACATCACTTCCTCTTGGCTGAAGAGAATCAGAAGCTGCACAGCTCAGCGCTGCTTTTCAGCCTCTGGCTTTTCTCATGCCCCAGTGGCTTCATGCCATTGCCTGTAAGGTCCAAGGCTGTTGAATCACCTTGGATGTTGTTTTATGTCCAGTGAGGCTGGATAAAGCACATTTCTGTTCAACTTTAAGGCCTGAGGGTAGGTCTTGAGGTCTGGGAGGTCATTAAGCCATGGGGAGAGCTTTGGGAGTTAGGGCTGCTCAAGGCAGCATTGTCAAAGTGGTGATCGGTCAGAGGTTGGACTGGGAAATCTCACAGGTCTTTTCCAGCCTTAATGATTCTGAAGCAGTATCAGAGAGATGACTGAAGTGTGTCCATATGATTTTGATATGTTCCATCTGCCATCCATAGCCTGTTTGCAGCTGTTAGCTTTGAAACTTTGGGGGAATGTTTAATGCACAGAACTGGCTTGGATCTGCTCCCACGCTCACAGCATGGAGTCCCTTGGGCTTACCTGTTATCCCTGGGGAGTTCCCCTGGGTTCCTCCATGGGGGCTGCTGGCTCTGGAGTCCCAGCCTCATCCTGCACCATGGCCTGTCTCTGTTCCCCTCACAGCTGGAGAGCTCCTCGCTACATCCTGGGCATGTCAGAGGCACGGCACGACCGTGTGCGCAAGAAGTACCACATCCTGGTGGAGGGAGAGGGCATCCCGCCCCCCATCAAGAGCTTCAAGGAGATGAAGTTCCCAGCAGGTGGGCCGGGAGAGGAGCCTGGCAGGGATCCTGGCTTCCCTCTGGCTGTTGGCCTGAGGGGTGTTTGGCACTGGTGGAAGAACTGCTGCTGGGACATGGGTGGGAGGGGAAGAGGGGGATGAATTCAGGTTGTGAACATGCGTATCACTTGTTCTCTGACAGCTATCCTGAGGGGTCTGAAGAAAAAAGGGATCCAACAGCCAACACCCATACAGATCCAGGGCATCCCCACCATGTGAGTGCTCTGTCCCTGTCCCAGAGTGCAGAGCGCTTTGCTGCCTACAGCACACCCTGTTGTGTGAGCCAGGGGCTCTTCCCTGATGACAGACGCACCCCATCACCTTGCTCAGCCCTGCAGTCTGGGCTGTTCTGTGATGCTCAAACATCCTGTCTCCGTGGCAGCCTCTCGGGAAGGGACATGATTGGCATTGCATTCACTGGCTCTGGGAAGACCTTGGTGTTCACACTCCCGGTGATCATGTTCTGCCTGGAGCAGGAGAAGAGACTGCCGTTCTCCAAGAGAGAGGGACCCTACGGACTCATCATCTGTCCCTCGGTGAGTGCTGGGAGGAAGCTGTGGTTGACACACAGTGGCAGTCCCAGATGCTTCCTGCACCCAGGTATAGGAATGAGCTGGTTTTGTGTCCATAGCGGGAGCTGGCCCGGCAGACCCACGGCATCCTGGAGTACTACTGCCGCCTTCTGCAGGAGGATGGGCTGCCCCCCCTGCGCTGCGCCCTCTGCATCGGGGGCATGTCCGTCAAGGAGCAGATGGAGACCATCAAGCAGTAAGACCTTCTGGGGGAGTACATAGGGCTGGAGTTCTGAAAGGGGCCTAAGCGGGTGGTATCCTGGCTTTTAGGACAGTGTAGGGGTGAATGTGCCAGGAAGGTGTTGCCTTCTCTCTGTATTCTGCGTGGGGCAGGAATCCTGAGTGCCTGACCATGGCCTTTTCTCATCCCTCAGTGGGGTGCACATGATGGTGGCAACCCCTGGGCGTCTGATGGATCTGCTGCAGAAGAAGATGGTGAGCCTGGACATCTGCCGGTACTTGGCCCTGGATGAGGCTGACAGGATGATCGACATGGGCTTCGAGGGGGACATCCGGACCATCTTCTCCTACTTCAAGGTGCTGAACTGCCACAATACCAACACCCCGAAGCTCAGTCCCTGCACCTGCCAGGTTAGGGGAGTGCTAAATCGTTGTTCCCTGCGCAGGGCCAGCGGCAAACCCTTCTCTTCAGTGCCACAATGCCCAAGAAGATCCAGAACTTTGCCAAGAGTGCCTTGGTGAAGCCCATCACTATAAACGTTGGGCGAGCAGGTGCTGCCAGCCTGGATGTTGTGCAGGTGAGGTGTTTGGGTGCTGGCCCATGCCTGCGTGGGACACCAGCACCACTTATGAGGGTGTTTAATGCCTCCCTGTGCCAGGGAGCTGGGTTCATGGCTCTCCTTCCCAGACAGCTAAGGAATACAAAGAAGTGGAGTTTTGACACATCCCTGTGCTTGTACCTAGGAGGTGGAGTATGTGAAAGAGGAGGCCAAGATGGTGTACCTGCTGGAGTGCCTGCAGAAGACCCCTCCACCTGTGAGTAGTTGTTAATGGTCACACTGCAGCCCTGAGGCATAGGGAGAGCTGGCAGAGGGGACCTCATGTGAGGGGTGGGCATGTGAGTGAGCCATGCTGCACATGTGAGCAGGTCCTTGGCCCAGCCCTGCTCTGTGCTCTGCTCAGCAAGAGAGAATGGTGCTGTGCTGTGCAGGTGCCAGCAGTGCCAGCCCACACAAAGGTGGCTCTTCCATGATGTCTGTATTGCCACAGGTGCTGATCTTCGCAGAGAAGAAGGCAGATGTCGATGCAATCCATGAGTACCTGCTGCTCAAGGGTGTGGAAGCTGTGGCCATCCATGGAGGGAAAGGTGAGTGAGGGTCGCAGGAGGCCTGGGCTGTGGTGTGACCCCACTCCTGCCAGGGATGTGTGTGGTCATAGGAGGTCCCAGCATGCAGTGATTGGTGATGGTGTGAAGAAGGGCTGTGGTAGTGTCAGGAGTGAACTCCACGTTGCACACAGCAGCCATAAACCCAGTGCAGGTCCCTATGGGACAGAGGTCCTTCTGCTCCTTTGTCTGCGGAAAGGATGCCTGAGGGAGCCCCAGATGAGCTCTGAGGCTGTAGTGGTTGCTGCAGTAGGTAGGGCTAGGAGCACTCTCCTGGCTGAACTTCTCTGCTGGACCTTTGCAGATCAAGAAGAACGGACAAAAGCCATTGAGGCCTTCCGGGATGGGAAGAAGGATGTCTTGGTTGCCACTGATGTCGCTTCCAAGGGTCTGGACTTCCCAGCCATCCAGCATGTCATCAATTACGACATGCCAGAGGAGATTGAGAACTATGGTGGGCACTGGAACCAATGAGGGCGTGGCAGGAGGGTGCAGAGGCCAGCAAGGCTCTGTGCTTGTCTCTGCAGTGTCTGGGGGCAGGAGTGGTGTGTCCCACTGCACTCACCTGGTGCTGGTTCTGTGTCTGTCTCCACAGTTCACCGTATTGGGCGTACAGGCCGTTCAGGCAACACTGGCATTGCCACCACCTTCATCAACAAGGCCTGCGGTGAGGAACAGCCTGGGACTGGGAACTGGGGCTGTGGAGACACCTGGGCAGAGGCAGGGGGGTTCTGAGCAAGCAGGATGGCCAGAAGAGGGGATATGGTGGTGCTGGACAGTGCACTCCACTTGCTCAGACTGTGCCTTACCTGTGTCTCTGCCCCTAGATGAGTCAGTGCTGATGGACCTAAAGGCCCTGCTCCTGGAGGCAAAGCAGAAGGTGCCACCTGTGCTCCAGGTGCTGCACTGTGGGGATGAGACCATGCTGGACATCGGAGGTGAGAGACCCCAGGCTGGTACAGGGACCCCCCGGGGCTGTGGACAGGACCCCTGGCTCCCAGGGCAGTTCCTGCCTGTCCATGCAGGCAGCCCAGTCCCACAGCACTGGGGAGACACTGGTGTAGCTCCTCTGTTCTGGGGTGGGGGGGCTGCTGTTCTGGCGTGGCACAGCTCCCCCTGACCCTCTCCCTCCCCTTGCAGGCGAGCGGGGTTGTGCCTTCTGCGGTGGTCTGGGCCATCGTATCACTGACTGCCCCAAGCTGGAGGCCATGCAGACCAAGCAAGTCAGCAACATCGGCCGCAAGGACTACCTGGCCCACAGCTCTATGGACTTCTAGGCTGGGGAGTGTGCTGCCCTGCATTTCTCCCCCATGAGTCTGGGTTACTTTTCAGCCCGGGGCCTTTTCTGCACTGTTGTGGCCCCTTTTCCATGCTTTTGGCCACTGGGACTGTTGCCAGCTCAGCCTGACGAAGCTCCTGCCCCAGGAGGAAATGTGTGGAACTGTGCTGCAACAGCCCAGTTACATCAGTGGCATGTTGGGCAAGCAGGTAGCGGTGCCTGAGGGCAACAGGAAGCCCCAGGTGGAGCGACTTGTCTGTGGCTAGCTGCCTACTGCCCCTGCCAGCCCCCTGCAGGGGCAGCACCAGGGTCTTACATTGCTCATCTCCAGAACTCAATTCCTGTGGGTCCGCTCCCCTTACCTGGATTTGTACCTCGTCAGCAGGTGACTGTTCTGTATCCCCAGACACGCTGGGATGCAGCGGGGGCGAGGCAGAGCATGCTGTGCTCATGTTGGGTGCTCCCGGAGCTGCTTCCTGTGCTCTGCCCCCGCGTTTTGCCCCACTGCCCTGCTGTGAGGGAGAGGGCGGGCACACGGACACCTCCTGTGGCCCAGCCTCTGCCCCCCATCCCACACCCCAAAAAGGGGAAGTCGCTGTGAGAAGGAAGTCTGCCCCATGCCCTTCCTTCGGCTGCAGCAGTCACATTTTCTCCGCTGCGGGTAGCCCGAGTCACTGGTCCTTGTGCTGGCTGCCAGGGTGGACTGGGCCCATGGAGAGACCAGTGAAGGATGGGATCCTCTATGTGCAGCACTGCAAATTTGGAAAGGTAAAGGGTGGATTTGGGGCTGGTACAGGGTTTGCCATGATTTGTCATGACACCAGCCCTGAGGCCAGGCCCTTGGCAGCCTGGGAAAGGGGTGACTGGAGTCAGACCCCTCAGAATTGCCCTAGAGGGTCCTTCCCCTCTCAGTGGGGAGGCCTGAGCCCTGCAGCCCCAGGAATGGGGCTCTCCCTGCAGCCAAGGGGACTCATCCATGCAGGGGACACACTCAGGCTCACCCTGTGTGGGGTCCCCCTTCTCACTTGGTCACCATGCGACTCGCTCGTGGCGGAACAATAAACTTGTGTTAATGCGGCACAGTTCCAGCCTGTGTGTGGGAGCAGAGCCCCAGGGCAGCACGTGGGACACGGCCCTGCACCCAGCTCTCCATCAGCCTGGCCTGTGGGACCAGCACCATCCATCGGACACCCTCATGGCTTGGGCTGCTCCCCTGGGCTCTCGTTGGCCACCAAGTGCCACAACTTTTGGGGCAGGGTGCGGGTGACATGATGGGAAGTCCCCAGCGTTGGGCCAACTCCAGGGAGCTGTTGCATGTAGGCAGAGTGGGTCCTGCTGGCACACTGGCCGTGGCATGGTGAGGTGGCTGCTCCCTGTGGAGGTCTTGGTGGGTATATGGGGCTGCAATCCCTCTCTGACCTCCCTACTGTGTGAAAGCTGAGCCCTGGGAGTACAAGTGGGCAGACAGCTCTGTGTGCACGGGGCCAATGTCTTGCCATATAGGAGACAGGCGGGCTGGGGGCGGTGGGTATTTTGGGTGTTTGGCTGCATCTGGTTCCTGCAGGGTGGAGGCTCTGCTGCACTTTTGAGGCACATGCGGACACGCGCCTCCGCTATCCCATGACAGGCTGGGAAGGTGCTGGTGCTGCAGAGGCTCCCCTGGGAGGAAGCGGGCTGCTCGGCAGATGTGACGCTGCCAGCAGGAGCCTCAGCAGCTCAAAATGGCTTTAATTTGCATCAGGGTCTGTCCTGAGAACAGCTCGAGAGCTCAGCTGCAGCAGCGGCAGCGGCAGGCCAGCACTTGCAGCGGGGAACAAAGAGCAGGACCTGGTGCTCAGGGAGCCAGGAGCAAGCGTGACTCACCCAGCGAGCCATGTCAAGCCCGCTTGGGGCAAGGCCCCCCTCAACCCAGCTTTAGGACTGTCCTGCCCCCCAGTTTGGGGGTCTGCACTGTCCACAGCTATCCAAGCCCTCCTGCAGCACCTGGCAGGTGCAGGCTGGGACCCCCTTACGCCCCTTCTGCCCCATAAGGCTCTTCCCACTGCTGGCCCCACGTGGAGGGCAGCACTGCCAGGATGCAGCAGGCAGCTCCTTGCTGATCCATTTTTTCTCTGCCTTTGCCTCTCCCGTGCCTTAGAGGTCCTGGAGAAAGATGCGAGCCCAGCTGTTTGCTGCCAGCCCCTCTGGCGTGGCCCGCATGGAGAAGTTTGATGTGCGGGATGACAGCACAGCCCCGGAGAAGACATCCCTACAGCGCTGTGCCCGCCGGGTGATCCGCCTCTCAGACTGCGTCTCTGTGGGCCCGGCGGGCACAGAGAGCTGCCCCAAAGCCACCTCTGCCTTCTACCTCACCACCACGGAGAAGAGCTACGTGCTGGCAGCTGAGCAGCGGGATGAGTGGATTGCTCAGCTCTGCCAGTTGGCCTTCCAGGTATCGTCGTGTCTGGCAGAGCCAGAGCCCCTTGTGCTGCTCCTGCTCGGGTGGACTGGGGGGCACCAGGGCTGGCAAGGCGCTTGTGCTCCCCACTGTCTCAGACCATGCTCACATTCCTCTGTTTTAGGGTGCAAAAGAGACGGTGCCGAGCAGTGCCACAACTCAGCCCAGCCCCTCTGTCCCCATGGAGGAGAACTCCCTCTACTCATCATGGCAGGACTGTATGTGCAGTGGTGGGGAATAGGGCTGGGCTGGGCTCTAGTTCAGTGCTGCAGTGCTGACCCCTGCCTTGTGCTGCTCCTGCAGTGACTGAATTCCTGGTCCTGGTGGTTCAGACGGATGCATCCACCCGCTGTGGCCTGCACGGGCAGTACCTGCTCTCAGCCCTTCCCCAGAGCCTGACACTGAAGGATCCACAGTCCCGCCAGCCTGTGCTTACCTGGCCCTACCCCTTCCTCCGCAAGTTTGGCCAGGATCAGGTGAGTCCCCTGCTCCCCGCTTGGGGCTGCTGGCTCCCCAGGGTGGCTGCCAGCGCCTCACCCTTCCCTCTGGCCCTGCAGACCGTCTTCTCCTTCGAGGCTGGCCGTCGCAGTGACTCCGGAGAGGGCACCTTCACCTTCAGCACCCCGCGGGCCCCTGAGCTCTGCCGGGCTGTGTCTGCTGCCATCGCCTGCCAGCAGGAGGGCAAGGACAGCCCGGACCCCAGGCTCTTCTGTGTCCCAGACCCCCAGCTCCCTGCACAGGGCCTTGAGCCCCAACCCTGGGGCCCCGGGACCGACGATCCCCAGCCCATGCCGGCCCTGGCGGGGGCACAGCCTGCCTCCCATGCCCCTGCCAGCCTCCTCCGTTTCACCCCGCCGGAGCCAGAGGGCTCATGCCCTATTGTCTATGCCTCTATTGCCCGGGGCCACCAGCCCCTCTTCGTGCCAGGGCAGCCGGGCTCTTGTGAGCCCTGGGCTGCGGGGAAGCCGCTCCCCGAGCATCTCTACGAGAACATCTTCACCGCGGAACCGCTCCCGGTCGGGACACAGGAAGAGGAGGAGGAAGGGCAGTGGGAGCTGGGGTGCCGGCAAGCCCCCGAGGGCCACAGCAGCGAGGGGGGACCCCTCTACGACAACCGGGCCGCCCTGGCACAGCCACCCGGGGCGGCGGGCTGGGGGCGCGGGGGGCAGGAGGCGCCGCTGGGGCGCTCCAGGCACAAGCCCCAAAGCACCCTGCGGGCCAAGCTGGTGCGGCTGCTGAGCCGGGAGAGCCCCGGGGCGCGGGACTGGGCCTGAGGCCGTCGGTGCCGCTCGGTCAATAAAGGCGCTGCCCGGACTCGGCTCCGCCGCTGCTGCGGGAGGGACCGGGGGGTGTGGGGAGGGGGCACCACGCGCGTCCGCCAGGGGGCGCTGCCGTGCCCGCCCCGCCGATTGGCCGCGCCGCCCGCCGGCCCCGCCCCCTGCCCCGCTACATAAGGCGGGCCGGGCCGGGCGGGGGCGGTGCCGGGTTCGAGTCCCGTGTCCGCCCGCTCCGCCGCGCTGCTCGCCCGCTCCGCCGGGCCGACACCCGGCCGCGGGTGAGTGCGGGGACCCGGGGCACGGCGAGGGGCTCCGACCCCGCGGGGCGGGTGGGGGCGTCAGGGCTGGAGGGCTGAAGGACTGAGTTGCGGGTCGGGGCGGAGGCGGGCGGTGGGGTCGGGCCGGGTTGGGGCCAGGTTTTGGGTCACTGGT
>JAWWEE010000025.1:14850855-14865200 GCA_035221455.1 Xenops minutus
CCCTCCGCCCGTCCGCTGCGGCAGTGTCTCGGAGGCGGGCAGGCGGCCGGTCCCTCCGGTCCCCCGGCAGCATCCCGGCCCCGCCATGGCTGGCGTCGGCTTCGCGGCGCACCGCCTGGAGCTGCTCGCCTCCTACCAGGACGTGATCGGCGAGGACAGCCCCACCGACTGGTGAGCGCGCCCGCCGCCGCCGCCGCCCCTTTGTCCCCGCCGCCGCCGCCGCCCTTTGTGCACGGAGCCGCCCGGTAACACCGGCCGCGCCCCGCGCTGCGCCCCCCGCCGTCCCCGGGAGCCCCGGCACACAAAGGCGGGCGGGGCGGCGGGGGGTGTGCCCGGACCGCCGCCCCCGCTGCCCGCACCTGCCCGCACCGGGCCGGGGCGCGGTCCCCGCTTTGTCTGCGCGGGGCCGGCACGTGCGGGCGCCGGGACCCGCCGGCCCCGGGAGCCCCCGGCACGACCCCCCGCCCGCAGCGGCCGCCGGCAGCGGGGCGATCCCCGCACGGCGGGGAGGGCCCCGGGGGGCTCCCCGGGGCTGGGCCCGGCCCCGGTGCCTCGCCATTGTCTGGAGCCGGAGCCGCGGGCAGGGGCACCCGCGGGGGCGGGGGATGGGGGAGGCATCGGGGCGCCCCCAGCCCGGCCCCGCTCCCGACCGGCCCCGCCGGTGCCCCGGCTGCGGGCGGTCCCGTTGCCCGGCGGAGCGAGGCCTGCGGCCGCGGGGCACCGAGCATCCCTCGCTACCCCCGGACCTTTCGAGTTCCGGCGGTGCCACATCCCCGGGGGGACCCCGGTGCGCCGGCCTGGGTTTGCCCCGGCGGGCTGGGATTGCTGCGGGCTCGGCGTAGGGGGCGGCTCTCTCCGGTGGGACACCCCGTCTGTCCGCCCTGCCCGCACCCCAGTGCGGGGCACCCGCTCCTGCGGTGCCGGGGCCCGGCTGGATCCAGGCCCCGCTGCAGGGAGCATCGCCCCCCGCCAGCCCGCGTCCCCCAGCGCCCACCCGCATTTCCCACCCCACTCGGGTGCCGTGGGGCTGGCTGGGGGCGTTTGCCCCGGGCCCCCGTCCTTGTCCCCCAGGGTGCCTGTGCCGTGGTGCGGGGATGCTGCCGGCACGGCGGGGCGCGGCTCGCTGGGCAGAGCCAGGGCAGCGGGCGGTGCTGGGTGCATGCTGTGCATGATGCTCTTGGAGGGGGCGGGCAGGGGCTACCGTGCACCCACCACACAGCCCGGGGCACCCACCTCCCAGCTGGGCTGCACCCATCACCCAGCCGGAGGCACCCACCACTCAGCCGGGCACACGCCCATCTCTAGCCGAGTCCCTGCTCCCGGGACAGGGCTGTGTGGGCCTGGCCAGGTCCCGGTCCCCGCCACCCCTGGGGTCTCCGGGGGACCCGGCGGTCCCACTGGCAGCCCAAGGGCGCTGTGGGCAAGCGCCGTGCGTGTTGCTGGCCAGGCGGCAGCTGTCAGCTCTGGGTACATCTCGCTTCCCGGCATCCGCTGCAAAGGAGCCGTCCCTGCCAAAGCTGCTGAGAGCAGCAGAATCGGTTCCCGGGAAGGCGAGTGTTGGTGCCGGCCCGCCCTCCCCACCTACAGTGCTGAGCCCGGCCAGTGATCCCTCGCCATCCCCATCCTCCGAGCTGAGATTGCCCTCGTCCCCAGCTGCTCCATCCCATGGTCACCGAGTTGCCTGGCATTCGGTGCCCATGGTAGCAGCATCCCCGCTGCAGGGCCCGGGGCCGGTGTGCGGGATGAGGGGTGATGCTGCGGTGGCTGCGTCGGGCAAGGTGATGTGGACAGTTCCATGGAGTGGGAGCCCAGCCTGGCTGAGCCAGAAGCTGGAAGGACACCGCGCCAGAGCCCGGCCCTGGGCCGGTGCCGGGGGATGCCGCGCTCTTGCCCGGCCGGGAATTCTGTGTTTAGTCTGGGATTCCCCCTGCCCCAGCCCGGTCCTGGAGGGTCCGACCATCCCCTCCCCCTGCCCGGCCCCGCGGAGGCTGCTGGGGCCCATTACTCGATCGGAAAGGAATTTGGTGCTGCTTTCTGAGCACGCCGACTCCCTGGAGCTCCCAGCCACATTGGAAACACATGTGCCGGGGCTGGGACGGGAGGCTGGGGCAATGTGACCCCTCCCTAGCCATGGCGTGGGGGGTGAGCTCCTGTGGGAACCCTGGGTGCTGGCACCCACGGGTGCTGCTCTGCCTGCTCCAGTGAGCAGCGGGGCCATATGAGGGCAGTGGGGCCGTGCTCCCCGTGGTGGAGTCATGGGGGATCCTTGATGGAGCCCCCCGGCTGCACGGAGCCCTCCCTGGGCTGCACGGAGCTCCTCCACCCACGGGTGACCCATATACCTGGAGTCTGGGGTAGGAAGGGGCTGTATGGGTTGGATGGAGGGATTAAAGCCCACGGCAGGGAGATAAATGATGCACAATGCTGCCAGCACCCACTGTGGCACTGCTGGTCCCCACTACCTGGGAGTCGTGGTGATGCTATTGGGCTGTGGGACGCTGGGGGCATCCCAGGGGATGCTACTGGCCCCGGCACAGCCCCCTTGTCCTGTGGACTGGAAACCTCCATCCTGGTGTGGGGTCAGGTGGAGCAGCTGAGCTATGCCCATGGCAAGCCCCAGGTGCCCTGGGAGCATCCCTGGGTGCAGGAAGCAGCGCTTGCTCAGACGCCACCCAGCATGGCAGCGTTTCAGGGGAGAGAGGAGGGACTGGATGCCCCCAGCACCCACAGGGCTCCACAGGCAGCGATGCCGTGGCTCTGCCCTACTTCTTTCCTCCCATCTGCAGCCAGCTGCATCCCACCCCACCAGCTTCCACACCGCAGCCCTGGGCTCCCCCAAACTGCTGCCATCCTCCCCCATTTCTGGGGGATCAGGGACTGCATTTTCCACCCTTTCCCAGTGCAGGCATCGCAGACGGCACTTTGCAGCTGTTCCAAGCCTGGAAGCTGGCGCCGGCTGGGGCGGCCGATTAGCGGGATCGGGATGTGCGGATTAAAGTCAATCTTCTTGGTGCAATTATCTGCGGCTCGCTGCCAGGGGCTTGGGGGTGGAGGGAGGCCCTCTCCCTCTTAGGCACCTGCCTGCCTTCCCCCTGCTTTTTAGCTCCAGCCTCGGCCCTGTTTTGGGGGTGGATCCACCCGTAGGGACCCTTGATTCCTGTTCCCCAGGCTGTGGCTGGAAGCTGTGAGCTCCAGTGAAGACGGCTTTGCCCGGCACCACGGGGATTTTGGGGCTTCAATGAGCACTGTGTGGGCACCACCAGCCGAATGCTGATCGGCAAAGCCGTGGTGCAGGGATGTGGGGGATCCAGCACGGGCGGCCCCGGCTTTCCGGGTGCAGCGCGTGACGGTGGCAGGCAGGTTTGGGTGCCTGCCAGGCCCCGCAGGTCCCCACTGCCTGCCTGCCTCCCCCGCTCCCCTCCGCTAATCACCTCGTCATCGGGGCGAGCTGCATCCCAGCTGGGATGGGGGGGTTGCCATGGCGACGGAGGATGCTGGTTGCCTAGCGACATCCATCCCCTCGCCCACCCGCCCTGGACCAATTTGGCATGCGTGGTCCCCCCTCTGTTGCTGGCTGTGTGCCCCTGGGGAGGTGCAGGCTGGTGGGGGTCCCCGTGGAGCCCCCAGGGGGGCTGGCCAGGGCACAGTGGGAGCGACAGGGTGTTTCCCATCAGCTGGGAATGGTTTCCAAGGAACAGTCTCCATGACGGCCCCATCACACCCCGGCGGCACATTGATTTGCTGCTGCTGGTGCTCCAGCGTCCTCCCCCAGCCTGGTGCCTGCTGGGCTGGCGGCTCACGCAGACAGGCACGTGAGTGGCCCTGGGTTCCTACCGGGGGCACAGGGCTGTCCCCAAACCTGGTCACTAGCTGGCAGGGTCGTGGGGGGACAGGAATGCAGGCATGCAAGCTGCTGTGAGGCTGTGGTGGCTTGCAGCACAGCAGACAGTGGGTTCCTGTGCCCAAGTGACCCTTCTGTCCCCAGAACTTCTGACCCTGCCCCATGGCTGCCAGCAAGGATGGGTGGATAAGCCCTGCCCCACATCCTGCCTGCCCTACCTTGTAGCCTGGCCCTTGGTGATTGAAACGGACAAAGGCTTGGGGGGGTGGTGTGGTAGCTTGGGGATCCCCAGATGGTCCCCCAGGGTCTGCCCTGACCTCAGTGTGAGTAGGATGGAGAGGTGGGTGGCCTCCCCACACTCCCCCTGGCCATCGCTCACACACACTGTCTCCCCAGGGCTCTCTACACATACGAGGATGGCTCCGATGACCTGAAGCTGGCAGCATCAGGAGGTAAGGTCCTCTGTCCCCTCTGCTGGCTCGGCTCTGCCCGTGTTTTCCCTGCACCTGCTCCTGGTGCTGGGTGGATATGGGCTGATGGTGCTGTGCCAGGTGGAGGCTTGCTGGAGCTCTCAGGCCACTTTGAGATCCAGAAGGTGATGTATGGCTTCTGCAGCGTCAAGGACCCCCAGGCTGTGCTCCCCAAATATGTCCTCGTCAACTGGGTGAGTGTGCAGGGGGGCCATGCTGAGGGGGGCTGTGCTGTGCCCACGGGGACATGGCTGGGTGTGAGTGAGGAGCTGGTGGTGGCCAGTGGGGTGCAGATGCCCCACAGTCCAACTGTCTTGTGATCATCAGCGGGGTGGGGGTCACCCTGCTGCCCCTCCTGGCTCAGCCCCTCTCTGGCTGCCACAGGTGGGCGAGGACGTGCCAGATGCCCGCAAATGCGCCTGCGCCAGCCACGTAGCCAAGATTGCCGAGTTCTTCCAGGTGGGTGAAGCTGGGGACGGGGGACAATGCCTCCAGGGCACCGACCCTGAACCCTGATGGCTGCTTGTCCTGCCCAGGGTGTCGATGTCATCGTCAACGCCAGCAGCGTGGAGGACATTGACCCCGGGGCCATTGGGCAGCGGCTCTCCAACGGGCTGGCCCGTGTCTCCAGCCCGGTGCTGCACCGCCTGCGGCTGCGCGAGGACGAGAACGCCGAGCCCGTGGTAATGTCCCCATGGCAGCGATGGCAATGGTGGCGGGTCTGGGGCGTCTCTCCCGCCTCAGGGGCTCCTGTCTGCTGCAGCCCCTCACCCTGTGTGCCGCTTACTGTCATCCCCCCTCGCTGATCCCAGCCCCTCCACACCCCCTGCCTCTCCTCCGTCCCAGGGCACCACTTACCAGAAAACTGACGCCACCGTGGAGATGAAGCGGCTCAACCGGGAGCAGTTCTGGGAACAGGCCAAGGTGGGGTATGAGGAGGCAGCCAGTAGTCCCTGGGGAGTGGGGTGAGTGATGGGCAGCCCTCTCATTCATCTCCCCCACCAGAAAGAGGAGGAACTGCGCAAGGAGGAAGAGCGGAAAAAGGCCCTGGACGCCCGGCTGCGGTTTGAGCAGGAGCGGATGGAGCAGGAGCGGCTGGAGCAGGAGGAGCGGGAGCGGCGCTACCGGGAGCGCGAGGAGCAGATCGAGGAGCACAGGCACGCCGGGGGCCGGGTGGGATGTGGGCATGGGATGGCTGTGCACATGCTGCCAGAGGCTGGGTGGGCACACGGGTGTCCCTCCTGGGGTGGGGTTGGGGCAGGGACTGGCAGGAGCCGGTGCCCAGCGCCTCTCCTGTGCCCCCATCACAGGCGAAAGCAGCAGAGCATGGAGGCAGAGGAGGCCCGGCAGCGCCTGAAGGAGCAGTCCATCTTTGTAAGTGCCAGCACTGGATTTGGGGCTGCCACTGGGCATCACCCCTGCGGAATGGATATTCCCAGCTAGGTACCCAGGGCATCCCAGAGCTGGGAGGTGATGCTGCATTCTCTTCCCAGGGGGACCAGCAAGAGGAGGACGACAGGCAGCAGTTCAGGAAATCGGAGTCAGAGGTGGAGGTGAGTGCAGTGATGGCCATGCCTGGTGCTGGTCCTTGCTCCCCAGCGAGCAGTGCCCACAGCTGGATGGGGGTGCAGCTGGGGGATGCATGGAGGGTGGTCCCACAGCCCCACACCGTAGGGGCAGTGGGTTCAGCCTCCCCCATCCACACAGGAGGCTGCTGCCATCATTGCTCAGCGGCCCGACAACCCCCGGGAGTTCTTCAAACAGCAGGAGCGGGTTGCATCGGGCAGCAGTGACGCTGTGTCACCAGGCAGCCACAGGACAGGTGAGGGGCTGAGGAGGGGCTGTGGGCAAGGGGGTGGGCACCGAGAGGCTAGGGCGGCCTGTGCAGCAGGTGAGTGTGGTGTCGCAGCTCAGCGAGTCACAGTGGGATTGTGGAGGGACTGAGGATGCAATGTGGGGAGGGGGCATACCCTCTGCCATCCCTGGCACTGCGGTTCTGGGGGCTGAGGGCACAAGGATGGCAGGGGTCATCCTGCTCTGCTGTGCCACCATCACCGCCACCATCACCGCCTCTGCAGATCACGTGGCCCCTGCAGCTGGGGCAGCTTGGCAGGGGCTGGATGCTGGGGTGTCTTCAGCAAAAGGGGGCTCATCCTGGTCTCTGCTCAGTGTCATCCACTCACTTGTCACTGCGCTGTGCCAGCAGCCAGGTTGAGTGAGTGGCAGGAGTGGGCAGCTGAAGGTCCAGGGATTCCTTGGGAACACATGCCATGGTGACAGATAAAAGACGCAGGAGTGAGTGGGGTAGATGTGGGGCACTCAGTGTGCTGCCAGCAGGCAGGGGTGCCCTATGGAGAGGCTGGGCTGCCCCACAGTCTAGGGTTCAGCCCCGGGCTGAGCTGTCCCCAGCTCTCGGGCAGGGACTGGCTGTCCTGGTGGGTGCCTCCAGCCGTGGGGCCGTGTCATGGTGCTGTGCTGGGGGGGCTGTGCTGTGGGGCTGTGCTGGGAGAGACCTTGTGATGTGTGTCCTTGCTGTGGTGTTGTGCCGTGGGTCGTGCCATGGGTTGTGCCATGGGCTGTGCCGTGGGGCTGTGCTGTGGGGTTGTGCCGTGGTGCTGTGCCTCAGGGCAGTGCTGTGGGCTGTGCCGTGGGGCCGTGCCGTGGGTTGTGCTATAGATTCACCCTGTGGGGCTGCGCTGTGCCTGAGCAGACAGCTGGTCCCACAGCCATGTTCTGGCCTCTCTCCTCACCTAGCCAGGCAGTGTTGCCTCCCATCTTTCTGTCCTGCTGCCTTTCCATCCTCTTGTCCTGCCATCCTCCTGCCACGCTGTTGGTGCTGCCTCCCATCCCTCTGTCCTCCCATCCCAGTGCCCTGGTGCTCCAGCCCCGCCATAACTGCGCTGAGCAGGGACTGACCCATCTCTTTGCTCTCTCTCTCTCTCCGTCCGTCCGTCCGTCTGTCTGTCTTTCTCTCACAGGTCGTCTGCACTGTCCTTTCATAAAGACAGCTGACAGTGGGCCGCCTTCCTCCTCCTCCTCCTCCTCCTCCCCCCCACGGACCCCCTTCCCCTATATCACCTGCCACCGCACCCCAAATCTCTCCTCTTTCTTCCCATGTAGGTAGCTGGGAGCTCCTGGGCACACAGCTCCGGGGGGCTGAGCCGTGGGCAGCTGCCCCAGAGCACCCCCAGCCCCACGGCACACCGGACTGACAGCAGAGGCATCGCCCCTCCCCTGGGCACCTCGAGGGGGACGGGCACCCAGGCGGGACTGTGCCTGCACTCCTGGGCACTTGGCATGCCCTGGCTGGGGCTGTGCCCTTGGGGAGGGGACATTGGGCAGGCTGTGCCCATGGGTCAGATGGGGACAGGGCAGAGCTGTGCCTCGGGAGGTGATGCTCTGTGGTGGGATGGAACAGATTGTGCCCATTGGGTTAGAGGGGGCACAGGGCAGGCTCTGCCAGTGGGGCAGAAGTGGGACAGGACAGCTGTGCTCTGGATCATCTAGGACTGTGCTCATGAGGCAGTGTGGAATGGAAAAGCCTGTGCCCAGGATCATGTGGGGCTGTGTCTGTGGGGCAGAAGGGGAAGGAACATCTCTGCCCTGGACCATGCAGGACTGTGCCCATGAGACAGGACAGGATGGAAGAGGCTGTGCTTGGGATCATGTGGGGCTGTGCTCATGGGGAAGAAGGGGACAAGATAGCTGTGCCCATGGGGCAGATGGGGATGGGACATCTCTGCCCTGGACCATGGAGAACTGTGCCCATGGGGCAGCATGGGATAGAAAAGGTAATGGCCAAGATCATGTGGGACTGTGTGAAATGGACCAGGCCACGGGCTGTGTAGGGTTGTGCCCCTGCCAGGCATCAGTGACAGGGCACAAAGCTGTGTCCAAAGAGGCAAGACAGTACCAGGGCACAGCTGGGTGATGTGTGAGCTGGGTCAGTGGGCACCAAGGCAGGTAGGGGTCTGCCAGTCCCCGTGCCTGGCAGATGCAGGGGCTGGGACTCATGCGGGTGGTGGGGATGCCTGGAGGGGGCATGGTGGTTGCTGCACCCATGGGAGCCTCTGCCGTGCCACCCAGGAGGGGACAACGTGGTGGCTGGTACCTGGCGATGTGCATTTGGCAGCTCACAGCTGGGTCGGTGCGGGGCAGGAGCGGTTCTGGGGTGCTGGTCCCCCCGTCGGCGTGGGCAGCCCTCCCACGCCACCCCATCTCCCTTGTCTGCAGGCAGCCAGTCGGACGCCTTCCGCAAGGCCTCGGCAGTGGGCTGCAGCCCCTGCGAGCCCAGCCCGGCCGCCACGCCGCTGGGCGACCCGGGCACCCGCGCGTCCGCTGACGAGACGCCAGCAACGCCCAAAGGTGGGCGCAGGGCTGGCGCTGCCTCCCCCTGCCCGGGGCTGCCTGGGCCCACCCCATGGTTTGTGGTTTCCCATGGTGCATCCCCCGCTGCAGCCCCCATGGCTCTGCTGCAGCCCTGCCCTGCAGCCCTGCCAACTGCCCTTACATCGCTCAGTGCATCCGTGCTGTCCCATCTGCATCCCTCGGCATGTCCCCATCGTGTCTGCTGTGTTCCACAGCGCATGTCCTGCTGCAGCCCCCTTGGCTCTGCTGCAGCCCCCACTGCAGCCCTGCCAACCACCTTTGCATTGCTCAGTGCCTCCACGCTGTCCGGTCTGTATCCCTTGGCATATCCCCACTGTCTCTGCTGCGTCCCTCAGCATATCCCCGCCGTACCTGCTGCTCCGTGCCGCTGCATCCCCGCCGTGTCTGCTGCACCTCCCAGTGCAGCTCCACTGCCATTGCCGCATCCCAGCTGCCTCCAGTGCAGTTTCTAACACCAGTGCATCCCTGCTCTCTCTGCTGCACCCCCTGCCATGCATCTTCCCAATCTCCAGTGCATTCCCCGTGCTCCCTACCTGCCGGCTATCCCTGCTGCATCTCCCAGTGTGATGCTGCCCTATCTGCGCCGTCTCACCGTACATCCTTGCCAGGGCTTCCCCATGCCTCTGTGCATCCCCTCTGCCCCACTGCATCCCAGCCTGTTCTGCTGCAGGCACCATGTGTGCCTGATGCGTCCCCACTGGCCCCTTGGCATCTTCTGGTGCATCCCAGTTTTCCCTTCTCCTATCCCCTCCACAGCCCCTTCTGCCTCCCAGCCACTCCCCAAGGAGTCACCGTGCTCCCCCCCCATGTCCCCTCACTCCCTGGTCCCCTGGTGTATACCACGGTCCTCTCCCTGCCCAGTCACTCCCATCCATCCCTGCAGCATCCCCACACTGTGTCCAGTCCTTAGGACTCCAAATCTCCCCCAGCTGCAGCCCTGTTCCCGGGTGACACTCAGCCCTGGATGAGGGTGTCTGCCCTCACTGACTGCTGTCCCCTCCTTGCAGAGTCCCCCAGCCCCAGCGCACAGGAGCCCGGGCCAGCCACGCCCGAGCAGCAATGGCCCTTCCCAGGGCCCGAGGACAAGGCCACTGAGCCCCCCGGGGACGAGCCCAGCCCTAGGCCAGTGTGGACAGCAGGGGATGATGCCCTGGGGGACCTGGTGACCCTGGAACCCACCGAGCCCTCCCCACTGCCTGTGGCTGCTGAGCCTCAGACTGGGGATGCTCCCAACCCTGAGAGCCTCATCGACCTGTGGCAAAGTGATGGGGCAACCCCCTCAGCTGCTTGGCCCCTGCCTGCCACCCCCGTGCCCGAGGCCCCCCCGTCCGCAATGCCTGAGGAGGGGCCCCTGCTGAGCCTGGATGAGCTGCCTGAGCCCCCCGCCACCTTCTGTGATGTGGAGCAGGAGGATGAGGATGAGGATGAAGCAGCTGGTGAGGGAGACCCCCAGTCCCAGGGGCTCAGCTGCCAGCATGTGCCCCAGGAGGACAGTCCAGGCAGAGAGACTCCCCCCATCACCAATGGGGAGATGGCCCCCAAGGACGGAACGCCAGGTCGTGGGGAGCAGGTGAGCACCACTGGAGGGGTGGGAGATCAGGACATGATGGGGTAGCTGGGGACAGTCCTGGGGGGGTCCTGACCACCTGCCCCCCACCCCCCAGGCCAGCGAGGGCTACTTCAGCCAGTCCCAGGAGGAGGAGGTGCCCCCCCCCGAGGAGCTGTCGGCCAAAGCCCCCCAGCCTGTCTTCTACAACAAGCCCCCAGGTGAGTAAGGACAGTGAGAAGTGAGGTCTGTCCCTCCATGGGGCACCCCAAGCCATCCTGACCCCCTCTTCCCTGTCCTGCAGAGATCGACATCACGTGCTGGGACGCAGACCCTCTGCCTGAGGAGGAGGAGAGCTTTGGGGGGGCCCTGTGAGCCCAGGCCCCGCTGCCGGTGCAGGCAGCCTGCCCCGGCCGGCGCGGGGCACAAGGGGGCTGCAGCCAGGGGCCGGGCCCCCCCTCACCCCACTGGGGCCCCGCAGGATGAGGCCTCCAGGTGGGGGTCGCCCCGCTGCAACCCTGCCCCGGGGCACCTTTTACAGCCCCCCCTTCTCCTCTCTTTTTTAAGTTGTCGGTAGGAGCCGTGTCAGCCCCCCAGGCCCCCCTTAGCAGCCTCCCCGATACCCCAGCGCCCCTTTTGGGGGGGATGACACACGCTCGCATCCCCTGCCCGGCTGTGGGACAGGGTCCTCGTTCTCTTCGTGCCCCCCCCAGGAGTCCCCCAGTACTTTGCACGAGTTCAAAAAAAAAAAGAAATAATAATAATAAATGAATATGGCAATAAAGTGACCCAACCGAGGCAAGGCTGCAGCCAGCGGCGTCCCCCCCTAAATCCCAGCAGGGAGCTGGTGTGGGGGCTTTTACCCCTTCCCCACTCCTTCCTCGCTGGGAGCCCCATCTCCCCCTGCTTGGCCCCTGCTTGGCCCCTCTCCCCCCATTCCCCCGGAAACTTTTTGGAAAGCACAAGTTCTGTACCGGCAATGTGCTCATGTCTGTTAATAAATAAAGCGTCTCCCACGGGGGCTGCAGCCTGCTGGGGGGTCAGGGAGGGCTGGGCGGGGGGGGGTCCCATGATGCCAGCCTGCCGGGAGGCAAACCCGAGCCACAAACTTTTATTCTCAAACTGTAACAAACAAAAAGTTTAAGAAACAGAGCAGAGTCCGGGTCCCCAGCGCCCCCGGCCATGGGGGGGCTGGCGGGGGCCAGACGGGGAACCAGCCCCTTCCGCGCCGGCGGCAATGGCCCGCACCGGGGCGGGTGTCCCCAGGGTGACACGGGCAACCAAAACCACCCACCCCCCAGGTGCGTGGCAAGGTCCGGGGGTCCCCCGCGGCCGCTGTTAGACAGCGGTAGTCCTGCCGAAGAGGGGCATGGAGACCGGGAGGTGCCAGGGTCCCGGCTCGTAGGTGTCCCTGCTGCTGAGCTCCGAGTCTGTCCAGCTGGGAAACATGCGTGGGGAGCACTCCTGCTGCAGGTAGAGGTCCGGGCAGGCAGGGCCAGGGCTGGCTGAGCGGGGCAGGTGCAGCGCCGAGCCATAGCCGGCATCGAGGAAAAGTGGTTTGTAGCTGGGGGGCTGCTCCTGCTTCTCCAGCCGCTCGTGGCTCAGGAAAGGGGCGTTGATTTTGCGGTAGAGCCCCCGTGTGTCCATCAGCACCTCGCTGTATGGTGGGGGGGGCTCTGCCATCAGCAGAGCTTCCTCATAGCACGGCGGCTTTGACAGGTCTGACTCTGCAAGGCAAAGCCCCCCCCGGACCCCTGCTGCTGTCAGCGCTGAGCTCCGGCTCTCACGTCGTATCCCCCCCAAAACAGGGGGAGGCACGTGCTCCGGGGATGCGAGAGCCCCTCCCTGCTCCTTACCGTGCCGGCAGCTCCAGGGCCGGGGGGGTGGGATGTGGTGGGGGTGATGATGATGGTGGGGCTCGAGGCGGAGGCGGTGGGGGATGGCGATGCCGGGGGGGCTGCCCCTGTAACCCTCGTAGTGCAGTGGCTCCATCTCCAGCGCGCGCAGGCTCTGCTCCCGCAGCCGCTCCTCCTGCTGCCGCTTCACCCGCCGCCGCAGGTAGCTGCAGAAGCAGCACAGCAGCACGATGAGGCCCCAGATGAGCCAGAAGCCCGCGAAGCAGGTGAGGAAAGTGTAGGTGCCCTGGGACATCACCATCTTGGCTGCCGGACCCGGGGGGGAGGCCCCCGCCTCTCCCTGCCCTTGGGGTGGGGGACGGGGTGCTCAGGGCGGCGGCAGGGTCAGGGAGGACCCGATGCTGTCAGGGCCGCCGAGGGCATCTCCCCGGGCCGTGCCCGGCGCCGTCTCCTCTGGCCCGCGGGCGCCCGCCGTCAGGGGTCCATCCTCGCCATGGAGCTGGGGGGCTGGAGCGGGTGGGTCAGGCCTGGGTGCGCTGGGTGGGCGGCGGGGCAGGGGGCCGGCGGGGCGGGCGGCGGGGGGACGGGGCTGGCAGGGTCCCGCTGCCCATCGCTGGGGTGGGACCGCCGGGGTGGGGGCCCTGCAACGAGACAGACGCGAGCGTGAGCGACACGGAAACGTGGATGCCCTGTTCCCATGGTGACTCGCTCCACATGCGCCGCAGTGCCCGCAGCCGGGGGGGAACCGTGCCTGGCCCCCCCCAGGCACCCCACCATCGCCTCGCTGCATGGCTGCAAACCTGCACACCCCACCCAGAGCGCCCCTGCAGCACTGCCGGGCACTCCGGGGCAGCACACGGATGCTGTGGTCTGGACCTTCGAGATCATGGGATGCTCGCTGGGATCCCCTCCTCCTGCCCACCCAGCACACCCCAAACCGGCTGCCCAGCCCAGGCAGTTCATCCCTGTGCTGCCACACAGCGGGGTGCCCTGGGGAGAAGGAGGGATGCGCGGAGCGGGCCAGTTGCCCGTGGCACGTGGCACTTGCAAGAACACGTGCACTGTGGCCATCGCTGGCCTCGCAGCCACCGGGGAGGCTCAGGGGACAGCAGCACCCCGACACATCAGCGCAGGGTCAGGGGGTGGCGGTGACGATGGGAACCGTCACCTCTGACAGGTCCCTGCCTTCAGGCAGGGTGAGGACATGGTCACGTCTAGCCGAGCACGGAATGGCAGCGGTGCGTGCCAGGGGCAGATGTGCTCCTCAGGGAGTGGGGAGCAGCGCCCATGGGCGTCTGCAGGCAGGCATGTAAGCACCCATCGGGATTCCCATTGTCCTGGTGTGGGAGAACACGGGCTCGGCAGCAGGGAGGAGAGTGAGCCCGGAGCGGCGGCAGCGACCACGGCAGCACCACTGCTCTCATGTGCCCCTGCTGGGAGATGGGCAAGGGGCGCGGGGGGCTCGGCCACCCCCCGGGAGGGCCAGGGCACGGCAGCGCCCCCGGGGGCTGAGGGTGCCGGCAGGGCTGGAGGGCCGAGCCCGGCGGAAGGAAGGAGCGATGGGGAAGGAAGGAGCATTGGGAAAGACAGGAGCAACGGGGAAGGAAGGGGTCAGGGGCCCCGGCCGCGCTCCGGCGGGCGGCGGGGGCTGCTCCATCACGCAGACAAACGCGTGGGCAGAGGCAGCGCTGCGATGCGGGTCTCCGGGGAGGGGGTCCCCGCTGCCCGGCTGAGCCCACTGCGTGCGGGCACGGCTCGCCAGCCGCGCTGCAACAGGCTCGGCGCCGGCAGCCTGGGCATCCCGGGCACCGTGCGGGGAGGGGGCACCGTGCGGGGAGGGCCCCCGAGGCAGGCCAGGGGAGCTCCGGGAGGCGGTGCGGGGCCGGCTGGCGGCGCCGCGGACCGGGGGCGTTCGCAGCTGGGGCGTGCGGGGGGAGCGGGGCTGCCGGGGACGTGCGGGCTGCGGGAGGAGCGGGGCCGGGCTGGACACGCTCACACCGGGCGGGGAGCGGAGGGGCCGCCGAGCCGAGCCGAGCCGAGCGGGGCCCCGCCGGCACCCCCGGGCCGCCCCGCTGCCCCCGGCCGCGGCCTGGGCCCCGCCGCATCCCTGCCCGGTGCCTCCGGCGGGAGGCTGACACCCCTCCGGGGAACCTTCCCTGCTCCCGGTGCCGGGCGCGGCACCCTTTCCTCCTCCTCATCATCCTCATCCTCATCATCCTCCTCCTCCTCCTCCTCCCCCGGGG
>JAWWEE010000025.1:14865522-14883260 GCA_035221455.1 Xenops minutus
GCCCCGCCGCTCCGCCCCGCCCTCGGCTCGGCTCGGCTCGGCTCGGCTCGGCTCGGGGACCCGCGGGCCCCCCGCGCCCCCCGCCCCGGGACCCGCCGCCGCGCGGGGGACACCGGCGGGGGATTCCCCCTGCCCGCCCCCGGGGGACGGCGGGGGGATGCCGGTGGCGAGGGGGACCGGGCATCCCCCGGGGGCGGCCGCGGGAGCCCCACGAGGTGGGGGACGGGGATGCCCGGGTGGCGGAGCCCGGTCCGGGGCGGGGACGGCCCTGCGGTGCCCCCGTGGGTGGTGCCACGGGCTGCCATGGTCGGTGGCCTCGCCTGGGGCGTGCCCAGGGGTCATCCCGAGCCTCCTCCGGGGGTGAGAACCACGTGCTCCCCGGGGTGACAACAGCAAAAGGACACCAGCAGGGAGGGCAGCCCAGACACCGGCAAGTCCTTACCGGGCACTGCTGCAGCCCCCCGGGGCACTGCAGAGGGAGGCGAGGCTCGGTGGGGCAGAGGTGCCAGCCTGGCCCCCAGCGAGGGACAGAGGTGGCACTGGGTGACACGGCAGCCTGTCCTGGGGTCACCCCGCTCCCTCAGAGATGCCATACATACTTCAGAGCAGACCCCTCGCCAGCCTGGCCTGAGCAATTGTGCCCTGTGCTGGGGCTCCCCCAGCCATTTGCTATCAGGGGATTGTCACCAGCTCTTCGCTGCTGTGACAGTGGTTGTGCCCCCATAGGAGACCCCTATGGTTCCTTGGGACTGTGCCAAGCTCAGGGTCAAGAGTCCCTGCTGTCCCTTCGCTGTGCCCTGGGGCTGTGCCAGGAGCAGGGCCAGCGTGGATATGGGGCAGAGCCATGCCAGATGCCAGGTGGGTGACACGGCAGGGTGCAGGTGCCCCACGCAGGCCATGACCCCGCCGCCGCTTCCTCCGTGTGGGCAGGGTGGCGGGTGCCCGCTGTGGGCACACACACCACGCATTGTTCTGCCGGGGCCTGGCTGGAAGGAAGGAATTCCTCCATCCCAGCCAGGGGATGGATGACCTGGGGAACCCGCGTGCTGCCAACCTGCTCCCACCACGGCCACGCACAGTGGCTCTGACGGCTGGCCAAGCCCCTCCACCTCGCTCACAGCAGGGCCACGGTGGCCACGTGTCCCCCAGCCCCCTTGGCTCTGGCCCCGACTCACCTTGCTGGAACTCTCCTCCTGCGCTCCGACCTCACAGCGCGGCTGCGGCAGCCGGGCAGTGCTGGCCCGACGGCTGTGGGGGTGCCCCAGCAGCACCCAGGGCGGGCAGGGGGCTGCAGCCATGCGGGGGGGCTGGGGTGCTCCCCTGAGGCATGGGCACCGCAGAGGTGGGGGGCACGGCGGGGCCCGTGGGCATTGTCAGGCCAGGCCAAGGGCGGGCGAAGGGAGCCAGGCCTCCGGCCCCGCCAGCGCCGGGGGCCGGGAGCTGCCTTCCCCTTCCCTTTCCCGTCCCCTTCCCCACGGCAGCGGGGGGAGGCAGGCGGGGGAGCGCTCCCCGAACCACATGGTGGGATGGAGGAGGAGCCGTTGCCCAGGCAACAGCTGAGAGCATCCTTCACCCCCGAAAATGGTATGTGGAGCTGCCGCCACAGCCCCACAGCGCAGGGCAGTGCCCAGGGCCCACCCAGAGCTTGCCCATGTATGTGGGGCCCAGATTCACCCACTCCAGCTCTGGCCACACACCACCATTACCACACCTGCACACCGCTACCCCCAGCAAGGACAGGGATGGGGACAAGACACCCCTCAAATGCTAAGGCACCGCTGGGCAGGGGTAGCTGGGGACAGGCAGAGCCCATTCCCTGCCCTGCTCAGGGCTGGCTCACACCCTGGCCCTGCCCCAGAGCCACCCAGACTTGTGATGGACACGCGAACACGCTGGTGACCCCAGGACATTGGTGTCAGGGTACCATGGCCCAGGCGGTGCCAGGAGGGCAACGAAACATCTCAACCAGTGCGGTGGGAACAGCAATCTCCAGGCACTCCCCATCCCCCCGCCTTCCTTCCTTCCTTCCTTCCACGGCTGCAGAAAATTCCTGGATTTTACCCCAAGATGCCCCCTCTGAGTGTGAGAACTCCTCCTCGGCCCGCTCCCATAGCAACTGTTCCCTAGCTACCCGGCCGCACTTGCTATTCTCATCCCAGTGCAGCTGCGTGTGGCCCCCCCGCGCTGCGCACGAAGCTGTCGCTGCTGCTGCCAGCCCCGGACCCCAAACCCACCCTGCACCCCCCCACTGGGCTGCCCCCCTTTCCTGCTCCCCCCTGGTGACTGTCGTGACCCTCAACCCCACATCACCCCCACAGCATCCCTCCTTCAAGGGGCTGCTCCTTGGGCTAAATTAACTCTATCCCAGCAAAAACCAGGACAAGCACTCTGTGCTGGCATGAGGTCCCCAGTCACCATGGCCTCCTAAAGCAGCGATGCAGTGACCAGAGGGCAGCAGGACTCTGTCCCAGCCCCACAACACACCTATGACAGGCCAGGAGGGGCTGTGCTGAGGGTGGACATGCCTCAGAGGGGACCACTGCAGACATGAGCATCCCAACAGTGCAAGGTCTTGTACCTGTCATATTCCCACATTGACCCAAACCATGGAGCTGAAGCCACCAAGGGCCACCTGTGGCACCCAGAGTTCAGCCAGTAACAGCATCCAGGTTGGCCTGGAGGGCAACCTCCTATTCCTTGCAGTACAGGAGCACAAGCAGAGCCCATGACAGCCCAGAAATTGGGGTCCTTACTTCCCCTCCTTACAGCCACCAATCCTGTATGGCCCAGAGCAGGCCCCCTGTGACACGAGAGCAACACAAGGCACGGCAAATCTTTACACTTAACAAAAGGTTAAAAATTTAAATATTCTCCAACTTTAGTGCAAGGCAAGCAAATGATACCACAGGTCCAAGTAGGTGCTCAGCCCCCCTGGGGGGCCTGGCTCAGAAAGAGCAGAGGCAGCAGCACACGCACACATGCGTGTGCACATACATACATAGAGAAGGGATGAGTTATTGCTCAGGACACAGCTGGGATGAGTGTGCACAAGAGGGGACAGGACAAACAGCATAGAGAGGTGGGCTGAGCCCCAAGCTGCTCCACAGGGAGAGCTCCAGCCCCTCCACTCTACCCTGCCCATGGGCACAGGAGCTGTGATGGCTCCCCAGGACCCCTGGGGACACACAAGAAGCTGGTCCCAGCCCACTTACTCTTGGGTCACAGCTCCACATGAACCAGGGAAGGGATGTTCCCTTTACCACAGCTTTGCTACCTGAGAACTGGGTCCCTTATGTGTCTGCTGCTCTGACACCGAGTGGGGCCTGGGGATGGCAGCACCCCTGGCATGCACAGGTCCGGAGCTGGTGGAACCATGCTGGAGCCATCCTGCAGTGTGCCAGGGATCAAACCAACCCTCTGGACCAGGTACTGCAGAAGTGGCTGTGTCCCACTGTGCCAGTGGTCTAGAGAGGGGCTTGGGATCAGCTTGCCAGAGCTGGCAGCATGTGTGAGACAAGGCAGGAGGCAGCAGGATCCAGCAGACAGGGAAGCAGGGACAAGGCAGTGACGCTCTGCTGCCAGGACGCAATAGGAGATGCTTTGGCACAGTGCTTTCCTGTGCCTCAAGGCTGAGCAATGGACTCCGCTGGAGCCAGGGATGCCTCAGCACGGCCAGAAAGGTCCAGGAAAGATGCTTTAGACACCTCAAGGCACAGAAGGCCTCTGCCCAGGACTCCCTGGAACAAAGCTGGGACTGTCACTCCCCCCATAGGAGGACATTTGTGCCTGTGACAGGGTGGGGGCAGTGCAGACCCCCACCTATAGATTAAAAACCAACATGTGATATGTACAGACCGACATATATAAATATACATCAAACCTGCGGTGCCACTTCGGCACCGTGGAATGTGTCAGCAGAGCTGCTCCAGCCTGGCCTTAGCCCACGCTGGCATGATCCTTCCCTGTCACCCTGGGCCAGGGAGGGGAGTGGCAGCTGGTGGCAGCAGCACCATCCCAAGAGGCAGATTCGGAAGCGTCTGGGTTTGTCTCAGGCCTTGCCCACAGTCAGAGGCACTTCAGCTTGAGCCATGTGCTGCTGCCAGCCTTGGAGTCATCCTCACAGTCTTCAAATACAGACATGTAAAGCTGTAAACAAATCCACCTTGTGGGGCCACTGTGATCGTGTCCTTCAGGCTGGGCACTCGGAGAGGCAAGGAGGTCCCAGGGGCTGGAGAACAAGCTGTGCTCTACAGCCGGGTGGGCTCTTCCTCACTGTCGCTGCAGTTTCCACAACAGTCCTGAAGTCAGAAGGGCAAGGAGAGGGAGAAGGGAGGGAGAGAGGAGCACAGCAAGCAGAGGGTGAGCATGGTCACACAATCCAGCCTACAGCTGCCCTCTGGCAGGGATGGGCCAGGTTCTCCCCAGCTTGTGTGCGGGAGAGCTACATGGAGAAAAGACTGGAGGGGACCTGCCCAGACTCAGAGGAACAGTCCAGCTGCATCTGGGGGTTCAGCCCTGACAGACAGACTGATGAGCACACAGCTGGCTAGCTCAGAAGCTGGGAGGATGGTGGGCTCTAGGGACTGCAGCCGCCCAGGGAAACAGCTCAGTGCCGCGCTCCGGGCTCAGCTGGCCACGGAAGCACCTGAAGCCCTTCTTACTGAAATGGCGCAATGCCAAACCCTTCACAGTTTCTCAACCCTTCTGTGTGTCCTGGACATCTGGAGAGGAGTGAAGGAAACTTCCCACAGCCCCCTGGGAGCAGACCTCCCAGCAGGTGCAGTGCAGGGGCAGCTTTGGCTCAAGCTGAAGGCAAGGCCTCCCCAACAAAGGCAGCGAGAGCAGGGAAGCTGGATTAGTGGCTCAGGAGGCAGTTAGAACAACAAGCAGAATGTGCTCTGCCAGGGGATGGGGATAGGCATTGAAGGACAACACTCCTCTTTCCCAGATCTTGCCATGTCCGTGGGCCACCGGGTATTTCCCTGAGCAGAGCAGCCAGGAGTGACTGCTCACCTCTGGAAAGAGAAAACACGTGGGAAATCACAGCTCAACTTCTGCTACAGGCAGCTGCCCATCCTCTGGCAGGTCCTCCTGCCTTGGGAAAGGCTGGGTATCCCCAGAGCTGGCTCTGGCTAGGGCAGCCCATTGAACTATGAAGCACAACTCGGAGCTTGGCATCAGGAGTCAGCACTGGGTGGCTGATGTGTTCAGAGCCAACCATGCTGGAGTCCCACAGCTGCACGCAGCTGCTGAGAGGCAGCAGCCCAGGCTTTGCCAGGCCTGGAAAGAAGGCAAAGACTGTTCTGGGAAGAGGAGACAGGCAGACAAGCAAGCCCACAGCAGCTGCAAGGCATTTCTGTTCTCCTCATCCCTCGAAAGAACTGCTCTGCCTGGCTCAAGGTCTGGCACAAATGCTCTGGGGAGCTGACAGCCCTTTCCAAGAGCAATGCCTTGTTAAGGGATAGTATTATTCATGTAGGAAGAGAGATGACTTACTATTTTAGTGTCTTCAACATCCCTCTGCCTATGTGCCTCCAGCACATTTAGCCAGGACACTCTTTCCCAGCCCCTTTGACTCCCCCAGCCTGGGGAGTGTCCAGTCAGGTGAGGTTTGGCTCCCTGCAGCCTTGCACAGGAGCCCCCAAGAGTCCTGGGGTCCAGCCACCCAACACTAGGGGAGACTCTGCCTGCTGCCCTCTCTTGCCCACCTCCCTGCCAGACCTGTCTGCCACAGGCAGGAGCAGGCTCAGGGCTGCTGGGGAAAGGAAAGGAAATGGCAAACTCTTACCTGTCTGCTGAACAAGCGCTGGAGTAACCCTTTTTTGGGCTGTGGAGAAGGCTGCCCTTTCCAGTCCAGGTCTGGGGGCACTGTGCCATCTGTGCTAAAGACATTCAGCTCCTTAAAACACTCTGTCTCGATCATCTGAAAGAGGGCAAAGAAAGTTGCAGCAACTGTTACATGGAACCCATCACTGAAGGCCCAGTAGAGTATGAGAGCAGCAGGGACAGCACAGACCCTGCAGGACACTGCACTTGGCCATGGTGGGCACAATCAGGAACAAAGACCTACCTCGTTCTGCCAAGGAATGGGCACACTTCCTGTAGCAAACTTCTGGTAGAAGTCATTGTCTGTGGGCTCCAGCTCCACTCCTTTCACTGTGGAGAACTGCTCAATGTCCAGAACATCCTTGCAGTAGATGGCTTGGGGCTAAATAGCAAAAAAACCGCTCTAATGCCAGGCTCCACCTTGATGACCCCACCTTTAATGACTGTGGCTCATGGCCAAGCCCAAACCCCCTCTCCCTACAGCCCTGAGCTTGGTGAACCCCTGTTTTGCCAGGTTCCAGAAACAAGAGGGAAGGTGATGGCCCCCATCTCCTCAGGTAAGCCACGCCAGTGCTCCCTCTTCTCTTGACAGCACCAGTGACTGAAAAGGTTGGCATACAGATAGACACTTACATCTGGCTTGAAGGGAGGGTCCAGCATGCCTGCTTCCAGTCTCCTGAAGTTGAGGTGCTTGAAGAGAGGGTGTTCCTTCACTTCCTTGGCCCCAGCTCCTCGGCACCCCAGGCGCTCCAGAGGGTCTTTGCACAGGAGCTGCAACACAAAGGAAATCAGTGTTCCAAGCTGGAGCAGCCCTAGTTCCTGAAGTCAGTCTCTAGGTGGACAGCACAGGCTTCTTAGGCAGCTGGGAGAGAAAGGAATGACAGGGATGTGCACTCGTACCATGGTGCAGAGGGAGCGGGCACAGGGCGAGAACTTCTCCGAGTACTCCTCCTGCACTTCCTTCACCAATCGCTCCACCTCCTCCCGCTTGATCTTCTTCTTGCGCTGCTGGAAGGGGGACTGTCCCTCGATCATCTCATACACCAGGCAGCCCAGAGCCCACCAGTCTGGGCTGAATGTGTAGCGCTCGTTCTTCACCACCTCCGGAGCTACATGGGAGCAGGGGTGAGGGATGTGTGAGGGCAGGGAGGGACTGTGTGCGGTCAGAGGCCACTTCTGCATTAAACCAGAGTCACTCACCCATGTAGCCAACTGTCCCCACCCGGCCCTTGATTGTTTGGCCCTCTGGCACATGCACAGCTAGTCCGAGGTCTGAGATACGGATGTGACCTGCACAGAAGAGGGGGCAAATTAACAGGACGAGGGGGCAATGTTTGAAGCTGCTAAGAACACAGGATAACTCTGACTCAAGCAAAGGCAGAAAGAACTGAGGCTTCTTTTGACCCTGTACTCACCGTGGTCATCCAGTAGTATGTTCTCTGGCTTCAAGTCCCTAGGAGGGAAGGGATTCAATTAGCAAGAAGCCTGTTGTCAAAGCAAAGGACACAAGCAACAGCCACATCTCAACAAGTCCCAGATAAGCAGCAGCGGGATCCAATGCCCCTGCCTTGGGCACACAGATAACCTTCTGCTCACTCTCAAAGCTGGCCCTGCAAGCTCTTCCATTCAGGGCAGAGAGGCAAGCCATGACAACCTTCAATCCTTTGCAAGGCAGCAGTGAGCCTGGGGATGATTTCCTTTTTGCAGGTGCACAACTCACTACAGGACAGCCAATGCAAAAAAGAAGGAGCAGAGACCTCTCTGCTTCTCCTGCCCCAGGGCAAGGCACAGAGTAGAACCAGAAGGGACTCCCTGGCCAGTGTTTAGCGATGCTATCCTAACATTGCATCACACAACCCAGTGAGTACAGTCAATACAGTCAATCAGTTAGTTCTCCCTCCTGCCCAGCTCTTGAGCGCATTGGGGCAGCCTACCCTCCTTTGTTCTAGTGTCAATACTGCCCAGGGAGTTCAGAGCCTGCCCTGAGGCATTCACAGCATGATCACATCCTGTTCTTGGCGATCATTTACCAGCACAAGGAAGCCAAGCTAAGCTCTCCCCTTCTCCCACGAGATCAGCTTTCTGTTCCCGATTCCTCTCAATCAGCTCTGTGCTGCTTTCAAGCCTGAGCTTATTTTCTTGAGCAGACAGATCCAGCTGGGCTGGTAAGAGCAGCAGGAAACCCTCTTGATTCTGCAGCCCCTACAAGCTCCCCCAGCAGGGACCAGGCAGCGCGCACCTGTACACAATCCTCTCCTGGTGCAAGTCCTCAAGGCCACAGCAGATCTCAGCAGCATAGAAAGCTGCCCGGGGCTCCTCGAAGCCAGCCTCTCCCATGTGGTAGATATGGAACTTGAGGTCCCCTCCATTCATGAGGGTCAGCACTAGGCAGAGAGCATCTTTAGTTTCATATGCATAGGCTAAGCTCACCTGCAATTCAGGGCAGAAATGCTGTTAGAAGACACAGCTGGAAGAGGGAGGTGCCCACACTCCTATGGGCACTTTGCCACCCAAGCAGCCACTCACAGGCTCAGGACTGAGCCTTTGCCAGCAGAGGAGAAACTGTGCAAACACAGGGAGGACATGGCATTGCCCAGCAGTCCCAGCACCCCCCAGGCTTTCCTCAGACAGGAAAGACACTATTTCCCCAAGCCAGAGCTGCTCCCCTGCAAGGGCAGGCAGCACCCAACAGCAATACCAGGGCAGTGTCTGATGAGCACTCCACAAAGAGAGGTCCAGGCTGTTCACACTTCAGTGCATCCAAGCTCCCCACCACACAGCTCAGGGCTGGGCTTCTGCCCACGCCACTGTCTAGAGAAAGTTCTTGCTCTTTTCTTGTGCCTCAGAGGTCACAAAGGCACCTATCACACCAGATGGGTGTTTGGGGCTGACTTTGGGGGCATTTACAGCATGTTATGGAGGCAGCAGGAGGTCCTGCCAGATCACAGCCTTGTAAGAGACCTGCAGCCACCAGGGCCCTACCCCAGGGCCTGCTCCTGCCTCTCCAAACTGGGTGAGGAGCACAGAGGTGCCAGGCTGGCTGGTTGGAGGAAGAATCAACCACTGCAGCAAAGTGAGAGCAATTCCTATGTACTTACTACAAACCTACTGTTCACTTTTTCCAGGATCTGTTTTTCATTCAGGGCCATGGCTTCTCCCTTGCGCTTTTTGATCCGTTTCTTCTCCAGTTTCTTGCAGGCGTACATCTTCCCCGTGGCACGCACTTGGCAGGCACAAACCTGCAGGGGGGACAAGGCTCAGCACCCTCCCACTGCCATTTCTAGGGTGGGGGTCTAAGTTCTGATCCCAGGAAGATGCACAGGAAGGCAAAGATGTTCCTATCCCTGCCTCCCTCTGAGGTTAGCAAGAGGCCATTTGTCAAAGAGAGGACACAGGGAGCAGTGACAGCTCCAGATGTCACAGAGAAGCAGCAGAGAGCTCTGATGCCTCTAACACCTGGTTCCTGGGAAGACAGAAGGCCACTCCAGAAACAGAAGGAAGCTTGGCAGTGACAGTTTTCAGGAGTGCAGGTTCCTCTGTCAATGCATGGGGAACAGACCTGACTCTGCCCAGGCAGCAGCAGGCACCACAGGGCTCATGCTACCTACCCTGCACAATACCTCCCACACCTCCAGCACCTGGTAAGACGTGAGATCCTCCCCTCTTGGAGGGGAACTGACAGGTCATGCAACACCCAGAACACAGCAGTATCTGGCACAGAGCCCTAACAACCCACCCAGGCAGGTGCTGGAGCAGACTGTGGCACCCTAATGGCCAAGCCAGGCTGCCTTTGGCAGCAGACAACGGTGGCTGCCTGGTACCCTGAATGCAGAGGAAATGGTGGTCACTCACCTCCCCAAAACCGCCCTTACCCAGCACACGGTACTGGCGGAAAGTGTTTTTGGTCACTGGCTGCCTGTGAGGGAAAGGAAACCGGAGTTAGATGGGAGCTGGGAGAGAGCAGGGGCTGAAGCCCAGACCACCCCCACACCCTGGCCTCAGAGACTGTGGCTCACCCCAAAACCTTGCTCAAGCAGACCTTGCTTCCCTGTGAGGCAAGCAAGGCTGCAGCTGCTGATGCTGCCAATAAAGGGACCCAAAGGACAGCAAAGGCCTGTGGCTCCTGGCAGGGTCCAGCATGGGAAGGAGCCCACGGGACCCCTCAGGCAGGCTATGTGAGGAGAATGCAGGTTTCCCAAAGTGGGGAGTGTTACCGTTCCAGCCATTTCCACTGCAGGAAACGGTTGAAGTACAAGCTGTCGAGGTAGTCGGCAAAGGGAGCCACGCTCAGGTAATCATGGATAAGCCTAGGAGAGAGCAGAGCCAGCACGGTTCCTGAGAGCTGATCACAGCCATGGAAAAAGCCAGCGGCCCAAGGAAAGAGGAGGTGAACAGCCCCAAAAGTCTGCTTAATTTGCCATCCCCTCACTCAGCTTGGTGCTGAATCACCCACGTAGCCCTGGCCCAGAAAGCCCCCCCTCCATGCTAAACCTGATGCAAAAGGAGAGCGCGTTGGAGGTACCAGTGTGACAAACAGAGCACCCTGGGACCAGGCTGGCACTGCTAATTGTGGCCTCTTGGCACCAGCCAGGGATGCAGGACAAAGGGGGACAATGGGGCTCTGCAATTGCCCCTCTGCTCACAGGGCAAATGCACACGCAGGCTGTAATCAGCTGGTAGCAACTCAGCACCAGGCACTGAGTTGTTCACTGTCAGATGAATATCCAGCACAAAAGACCACAGGGGATCCTGCTGGAGAGAGCTAACTGCCTCAGAGAGCTGTGCCAGGGCTGCGCAGCGGAGTGAGGAGCCTTAGACACAGTGTCTAGACTGGAGACACGCATCAGGGAGAAGTGGATGGGCTCTCCCCTTTCAGAGTTTGCCAAGAGCAGGCAGGGCCCAGCCCGGAGGCTCTGCATTCAGACACGACACTGGTTACCACACACAGAGCTAACACTCCCCAGAAGGCTGCAGCAAACGTGTTGCCACAGCCCTGCACTCAGTTAGGCAACGTGTTCAGCTACTGTGCAGGGAGGGGTGGAGATTTACCCAACAGCTTCCGCTTCAGCCAGGACCTCGGCCAGTGCCTCTGCCATGGGAACAGAGGTGACCTTAGGCCACTGCAGCAGCAGCCAGCCTAACCCAACCACAACAGCCACATCTGTGGCTGGCAGGAGAGGACAGCTGGCACAGGACTGCAGCCATCAGCTCTGCTTGACAGGAGCCTACGAGATCCTGGCATAACACCGGGAACAGCAATCCCTCATGCTGAAACAGGGTCTTCCCAAATGGCAACTCAGACCCATGGCAGACTTGAAAGGAGTGACAGAGGTTTCTGCAGCAGTTTGTGGCTCAGAGCACAAGTTCCCTGCACTCGCTTTCCTGTTGCTGTGCTGCAAATTGCTTGCCCAAAACTCCCCAGGCTCCAGCCTTAGCACCTCACCCTCCCAGAGGAAGGGACCATAGGGGACAAGGTGAGACAGCTGCAGCATCAACTCCGTGCCATGTGTGATCTGAAGGCAGGCTCAGCCCTCCAACTTACTTAGTGCATTCCTTGAAGAGCTCCTTAGAAGGTTCCTGCTCCAGCCTCTCACAACAGGCATCCACCAGCTGTGAGGGAACTTCAGGCACATGGTCCTCACTCTGAGGACAAAGGGATGGAGTTAGACATAGGGAGGAGAGCCCAAAGGTTCTGCCAGAACAAAGCCCATAGGAACAGCATACAGGTGCCCATCTGCTTTAGGGTCAGTGAGCAAAGCAGCGTGGTGGCTTGTAAGGTGGTGGGGTGGCTCAGCATGTTGGCTGTGCCAGCATATGGGCAATGACAACTGTTGGCTCTCCAACTGCTCTACCCTTGCAGGCAGTAAACACAACCCTCTTACTCACGTTTGGCTTCAAGTACTTTTCTATCAGGTGCTGCCCACATTCCTTCCGCTTCTCATCTGGAGCCACTTCGTACCCTGCCTGCACAGAGCAAACAATGTGAGCAGCAGGTCCAGCCAGGAACACAGCCTTGCTACTGGGCAACAGCAGCAGAGTAGCAACACCCTCTGCCCAAGGTCTCCCATGCTTTTCTTGAAAACCAGAACTCCAGCAAACAGCCCACTAAGCAAAGGCCCAGCCCTCTCTTGGAGAAACTGCAATGCACAGGTTTTTCCTCCAGGAAAACCCTATGTGCCCAGAAGTACCTGGCAACTGCCAGAGCATCCAGGGCCAAACAGCTCATGCTCAGGGTGCCAAAAACATCCCTGCCTTCCCCAGTGAAGCCTGACAGGCTTTGCTCTTACCACAGCATCCAGGAACTTGACGCAGCGGGACAGCTCCGGTCGTGTCTCGCAGAACTGTCGGAAGAGCATGTGCCCGATGGGCTGCTTCTCGCACAGGCTGTGGTAGTCCCGCTCTGCAAACGTAGGGATCACTCACTGACAAATCCCAAAGGAGCAGTCCCAGCCCATCACCCCAGCCAGGCAGCGGTGGGGGAATTGTGACTCCTCAGCTGGGCTGCTGACAGGTCCCACTACCATGAGACTCCCAGGAGAGTGAAATGCACCCAGTGGGACAAGGAATGTTACTGAGGTTTCACATTCCCCTATGGAAGACCCTCTTTCCTGAAAGAGGATTGACCTGCTCTTCTGTTCAGCCTGCCTCTCTTGTTTCTAGTAAAGGACCTTTTAGTTTCCTGCTTGCCTGGAGGCTCTCTTCTCTCCATAGAGATCGACTGACTACTCCAGACACACAGCTTCCCATGGAACACTAAGAACACACCAAGCTTATTTCAGGGCAGACCTTCCAGGCAAAGAGTTGCCCTGATGACTCTTACAAACCACTCGTATTCCCAAAGGCCCTGATGGAAGCAGCAGCATCAAAATGGGAGGCACCATTCCCACAGATGTCCTGTTGATATGTACACAGCCATCAGACCTCCACACTTCATGGAACAGCCACTTGCTTGTATATCAACTCCTATTGCCCTCCAGAGCTTGAGGATTCCTCCTACCCCTCTCTGAAGTCTGGCAGGCCAGGCACAAACCCTTTTGACTATGCAGAGCATTTCCAGTTCTCTGCTTTTATTCCTCCCCTTCCACTCACAAGACGTTGTCTGATCTTGGGCCAGAACACATTTCTGTGACAGCCACTGACACTGAGGGCTGTGGGCTGCCTGGAGTGCAGATGTGCAGACATCTAGGAGACCCCTCCACTGGGTACTCCTGGCCTTCCCCTCCCTTTGCAGCAGTTTCTCCCGAGGAAGCTGCAGCTTCCTGAGGGTGCAGGGGAATGCAGAGCCAGGCGGGCTGTGGTGGGGGAGGAGGTCGCCTTGCTAGCTCCGCCGCACCAGCCGGTTTCCTTGTGTCTGCAGGGGAAGGAGTTCCCTTCAGCTGGGGAGGACCAGAGTTTGCTGCCGGTGAGATCAGAAGCTTTCAGCTGCCCTGGTTGCTGCCCAAGCTCACACGAGGTTACTCCCTGTGGTCAGGGCACAAAAAGCTTAATTCTGCAGCGGGCAACCAGCCCACCATGCCCATAGTCCTGCCAAGACTCTGGAATAGGAAAGAAATGTCTTTCTAGCAGGATCTGAGGTGAAAAGAAAGACACTCCAGCCAAAGAGTGCCTAAGCACAAGGAACAGGGTCATCTCTCCCACGGGAAAACCTAGCAAAGCAGCTGCCACCTGGGTCAGAGCATTTCTCATGTACCTCTCCACGGGGAAGTGAGACACAGGCAGTGACAGGCAGTGGCTGGAAAGGACTTGCTTCCCAAATCTTCACAAGGTCACTGTCCCAGACAGCAGGACAGCAGAGACCACAAGCACTCACCACTGGCAAACGGGTAAAGTTCAGTGCTGGAAAACATGTCATAACAGCCACAGGAAGGGTGGCTCCAGGCAGAGGATGGACAAAAGCTGAGGAAAAGCTCTGCTGAGGGCACACAAGTCAAAGAGGAAGAAGGTGTTTGGATGATATAGATGGCAGGTGCAAGGAGAGCCATGTTCAGACCTTGCTCCACAGAGGCAGCCAGCAGCAAATCCAAGGTGGGAGTCTCCATACAGCTACGCTTGGCTGTGAAGCTGGCCCTGAGGGGTGTGGCAGAGGGAGGTGTTGCTTGCATGGCGCTGCTGTGAGCTTGGGGGTTACAGTGTGGATGAGGAAGGTTGAGTTACTCCAAGTACTACAGTCCCATGTGCCTCCAAAAGGAGTCATCCTTCTCCTTGGGGCTGCCAGGACCTGGAAAACCTAGGCAGGGCAGAATTGGGAATCCAAACCCACCCGGTTCAGTGACACTTGTTCTGAAATGGGGCCAGAGCTGCACCACTCTCCAGCTGGCAGCTGAATCCAAAGTGAAAACTTAAACAGGCTCTCCTCTTCCCAGAAAGCAGAGCATTCCCAAGCTCTGTGCCCCAAAACAATTTCACAGGATCTCAGGACCAAGCCTGCTGCACAAACAACATTAAAACCACGAAGAGTACAAAGTGCAGTATGAAAATGATAGGCAAAGCCCTGCCCAGCTCTACAGCTCTCACCCACACAGTACAGCAAGAACCTAGTTCTGCCTGAGAAGAGCAGCTGGATGAGTGTTAGAAGCCAAGGTCTAAGGAGCAGAGCTGAATCCAGCCAGGGAGAACAGAGGACAGTAGCAGGAATGTTATTTATGCAAAGGCACCCCAGAGCAACACTCCAAAACTCTGCAGCACCAAGCAGGTCTGTTTGCATGGAGGTGATGTATCTCTAGTGAAGCTCATCACAGACTTGGAGGTGTGTGGATACATCATCAGGCACTATCCAGTACGTACCACATGGCTATAACTTACCTACCCATCATTTCTCACACCCTGAGCTCCTGGGTGGGATTTGCCCTGTTAGAGGTCCCTGACGCTCCCAGGTCTCAGCCTGGGGTGCACAACAGCCACACACACACTCGCCCAGCAGCGCTGGTGTCTCACCGAGGGTTTGCCGCAGGTCCTCGCAGAGGCTGATGTGAGGGAACTGCAGCATCTGCCGCCATTTCTTGCTCTTGCCTTTCCGGTTTCCTCCACCACCTGTGGGGCACACAGAATCGGTACCATGAGTTAGGAAGCAAGGGTGTTCCACTGCAGCCTTGCCTCACCTGGGGCTGAGGAAGGAGCCTCCCTCTGTCCCTTTACACAAGCCCAGGCAAGGAAACAAGACTCAAGTGGTACCACTGTTTCCTGGTGGGACAAAAGGGTTTGAGCCTTGATTGCCAGAAGAAACAGGCAGACAAATCTGAACAAGAACATGAAGACTTTTCATGATGGGAGAACAACAGCAGGGGCAGAAGTGTCCACAGCCACAGGTTTGCACTGAAGTTCTTGGCTCCCAGGCCTGTCCTCAGCACCTCTGCATAACTAATCACCTCTCCAGGACATACCTTGCTTGGTGTGAAGCTCTTCCTGCTGCACTAATGATGTTCATGCCACCTACTCATTTCAGACTGATTGCTTACTCCAGGGAGGGGCTCTTAGAGGGAGGACATGAAGCTGGGAGACAGGAATTCCTGCTCTAATCCTGGCTCCAGACAACTCGCTGGATTGCCTAGGGCTCATCACTTCGGTTTCCCACCTGTGAAGTAGGGACACTCCCACCCTTCTCCAGAGATAAGCCACCCTCAGAAAATCCAGATCCAAGAACCAGGCATTATTCCAGCTTCAGCTGCTGGAGTAAATGCCCAGTGCTACAGGACAGGGTGGGAAAGCTCCTAGGATAGACCAAAAAATTTACATCATAGCAAGTACTAAGTACTGAAATACTGATTACTGGGATCAGCCAACCTCCAGGGACTGCTTTCCCCCCTGTCTCAGTGCCAACACACATGATTTCCCACCTCCCTTTGGAAATACACTAAACTGCCCTGCCAAAGTGGTTGGGCCAAGAGTTTGGCCGAAGGCCAGGCTTTCTGAAATCGTGGGGGGGTTGAACATAATTTATCAGCTCTTGGGAAATACTTTCCTAACACTTTCCTCCACTGCAGATGTAATTCAGCCCCAAACACTAGACAGTCCTCTGGCATCCAGCTCCCTGTGACGCAGGAGGTCCTGGATGGACATGCAGGTGGGATAGAGCCATCCCAGCCAGCCTTGAGTGTGAGCCCCAGCTCCAAGCCCCTGGCACACCGTGGGTCACTGTGCTGCATTTGCCCTGCACCAGCAGCTGGGCTGCACGATTGTACAAACTCAGGAAGGAAGTGACTCAAGGGTAAGCAGGGCTGGAAGAAACCAGCGGCGCAGACACCTTCTTGTCAGCCCCAGCTCACGACAATGGAGCGGATGGGGACAGCAAAACGAGGGCAGGGGAGGACAGGCCATCCTCACCCCGGGAGAGCTCAAGGAAAGGCAGAGCAGAGCCCCACAGCACCCGGAGGTTGCATTTCCTTGAGTTGTTTGCTTTGAAAGGAGGCTCCAGCGCCCTTCATGCGCAGTTCTCCCCCACCCTCTCGACTGACGGCCCAGCAGGGAACTGGGCTCCTGCACACCAACCCCTCAGCACCCCCATTTTGGGGATGGGGCAAGGGTGGGCTGCCTCCACCCAGAGCTCACCATGAGGTGGATGAGAGCTGGTCTGTTGTCCCTCTGGCAGAGGCCAAGGGGGACAAGGGGAGAAGCATTCTTAACCTTGCCTGGACCAAACCAAATGTAGGGCATGGTCATGCTGTGGTGGCAGATGCAGATGGTTGTCAGCAGTCCCCCAGCACGTCACCAGTCAGCCCTGCACTCCCATATCAGACGAGGAGGGTCCAAAAAGGCTGGGCTGGAGCAAAGGACCTGGTGCTGGCAGATCTGGCCAGCAAAGTGTTTGTGTCCTGCCCCAGAGGCTGTCAGAGATTGCCCCAGAGGCCACCATGGCCACCCAGCAACAGGTGGGAGAGCCATGGACAGGCAACACGGCCACCTAAGGCTCTCACAACCCAGCACAGTGTGATGATGGGGTGTTTCTGTCTGCAAAGTGCCCACTACTGCTGAGGGAGAGGCACCACAGAGGCACCAGGAGGGACCACAGCAACCATTGGGCATCTGCATCAGCACCCAAACTCTGGCAAAACAGGAGCCAGTTTCCAGGTCACTGTGAGAAGCTGGGCCTCGTGTCTGGAGGTCACAAACGCCGCTGTTGCTTTTGAACCAAACCTTGCCATGATGAACCTGAGCGTCGGGGTCCACCACGGTCACTGTGCCACAAGCACACTGTGCCCGGTTTTCAAGCAGCTCAGAAATGCTTCTGCCCATGTAAATTTAATTTCATTGCTCTTTGCTCCCACTAAATCTAATCTCCGAAGCCCTCTAACTGGATTTCAGCGGCTCTCTCAGGCTCCAGGATGGCCCTGTCTGGCCGGGGGGGGCTGTACTTCCCGACCACTGTGCGTGATCTAATGAACTCCTCCAAGCCCTGCTGAGGCGGATCTGCCCTGCAAGGGACCAGGCTGCTGTGTGACACTTCCATCCCCCGCGGCACAGCCCCAAGGGGTGCAGGGCAGCCGATCCCCCGGGGCCGGGGCACACCCGGGGGTGTCGGGCGAGCGGGCCGGGCCCCCCGCCGCAGTTTCGGGACCGGCCCGTGTGTGGGAAGCGGCGCTTTACCAGCCCGAAATCAACTCTTTGGGGTTTTGTTTGTTTGTTTTTTAAACTCCTACAACACCCAAAGCCGCCTCACTCCCCTGCCAGAGGGGCAGGAGCAGCCTCTGGAAGGGGCAAGGGGTGCAGAGAGGGCGGCTTGAACCCAGAGAGGCTCCCTGGAAAGGAGCTCAGCACTCCCGGGAGAGAGAGCTCAGCACCCCGGAGAGCTCAGCACCCCCGAGAGAGGGCTCAGCACCCCCGAGAGAGGGCTCAGCACCCTTGAGAGAGAGCTCACCACCCCCGAGAGAGGGCTCAGCACCCTTGAGAGAGAGCTCACCACCCCCGAGAGAGGGCTC
>JAWWEE010000025.1:14883972-14913162 GCA_035221455.1 Xenops minutus
CGCCCGCGCCCCCCGCCCGCGCCAGGCCCCGCCCCCCGCCGCCGACAGCCAATGCCTGCCCACGCTCCTCCCGCGCCGCGCCGCCATTGGCCCTCCCCGCCAGGAAGCCCCGCCCCCCGCCGCGCCACCGCCCTCCCGTTGGCCCCGCGGGCTGTGGAAGGGCGGGGCTAGCGTCCCCCGGCGGCCATTGGCGGAGCGCTACCGGGAAGGGGAGGCGGGTGATGATTGGAAAGCGAGGTGTCACTCAGGGAGCACCGCGAGCGGATTGGGCAAGAGGCGAGGGCTCCCGCCGCGGGATAAGACCCGCCTCTTGCGGTATCTGGTTGGTAGGCGAACTGCCACTCAGCCGCAAAACGGGTCATGATAGGGCGATACGTAGGGGGCGGAGCCACAGCTGTATATAAACCGGCGCCGGTGGCACGCAGGGTCTTAGTGCCGGTCGCCCGTGGTGGGAGCGAGGTGGTGTCACCGGGGCACGGGGGGCTCTGAGGTGTCTCCTGCCCTCCTGACAGAGGCTGCTACATCTTTAGGGGAGCCTCTCACCTCTCTGTGGGGGGGCGATTTCCTTCAGTGCAGTCCAGGCAGGCAGGCGCGTGGCCGGCGTGGGTCAGTCCCGGTGTGAGGTGCTGGGTGACCCGAGCCCCGGTGCTGAGCCCTGGGGCTGGGCGTTCTCCTCGTCCTGCGCTGCAGGATCCTTTTGCTGGGACCGGCCCCCGTGCTTGAGCTCCCACCGGCTTCTTCCCGCCCATGACTTGCCCCAAAAGAAGCTTCCATTAGTGGCCCCTCGATTAGCAGCGTTAATTCGGTGTCACCCCGCCCGAAGGGGAGGCGCAGCGTGGGAACCTCTTCCCCCCCATGCCCAGGGAACAAGTCACTGGTTTCCCTGCAGGTGACCTGCCCACCTCCCGGCCTCTCCTGGATGTAAACTAATTAATCCTCTTAACCCAGCGCTGTCTGCCCTGCTTTGTGCTCCTTCTGGCTTTGGAGTGAGGATGGCACCTCTCTGCCTTCCCCAGGCTCCGCTCCAGCCCAGGGATGATGTGTCATTCCCACCTTCCCGGCAGTGGCAGCAGGGCATGGAGAGCAAGGTGATGCTGCTGGGCAGGTCCCTCCCCTGGTCCCTGCCAGTGGCAGCCTGGGCCCCCCAGCTCTGCCTGCTCAGCTGGACCGAAGGGTTTGTGCCCTCGGGTTGCAGCGAGGTTGATAATAACACAAATTACTCCAAGCACCCATTGTCCGTGCAGCTGGTACTGCCTGTGGTCTGCTGGAAATCGTGTCTTCTGGTTACAAACCTGAGGAGGAGGAGGATGCTTTGCCCTGCCACACCTTGGAGGTGATCTCCCAGCCACTCTGCCTGGAGGGATGAGCTCATGCTGTGAGCTTTCCTCTTTTAGAGCTGTTTTCCTTTCAAAGTGGCACATGCTTATTTTGAACTTCAAACAGAATGACTTTGTTTCCATCCGTTTCCACGATTAACCCTTGGGTTGCTATTTTCTGTTTCTCCCCAGCTGATGTTTTGAAGCACCATGACCAACAAGAGTCGTGGGCCATGGGGCACTGCTGGAGCAGCACCAGTGTCCACAGCATCCTGATGTCCCCAACAGAGCCAGTGGCAGCTGAAGTGATGGAACTGGCACTCTGCTTTTTAGCTCTGCAGAGGGGACATGGCTGGAGAGGGAGAGGGCCCCAAACCGAAGCTTGTCAGGAGAGTAATTAAAAATAATCCTCAGAAACTGAAGAAACAGCCTGCAAATGCAGGATGCAACTCCAGGCACAGGCACTGCTGCTGGGCAGCAGCAATCAGCACTTGGAGGGGAGCTGCTTTCCTTGTGGTACCGGGGTCATGATGTCTCATAAGCACAGCAGGAATAAGGGTCATGCTGTGGCAGATGAAACAGACTTTATAACCTTGGAATGGAAATGTCTGATGCAGAGATATGGAGCAACCTGCTCAACCCATCTGCTGAGGAGGGGGTGATGTGCTGGATGGGGATACAGCAAGGGATGCTCGGTGAGGGATCTCTTCCTGAGCACCCCGGTGGCATCTGAGTCTAAAGGGGGGAGCAGGTGCTCCCACACCCCATCCAGCCCTCAGGGTCTGATCATCAGCCTGAAGCTCCCTTCTGAGGTTTGCTTGTTGTGCTGCTGTGCTGGCGATGCCTTGCCCAAGCAGAGGAGTCTCTGAGTGCCCCCCACTCCAGCTGGTCCCTGGCCTCCCCTGCCCTGCAGCATCCCAGAGCCATGTGCTCGTGCCCAGGAGAAGGGACAGAGCCTGGTATCCTGCCCACGGTTCATGGCCAGGGCACTGTGGGACCCCAGGGTGCTGCCCACGGGGTTGGTGCCCCTGGGAGAGCTGGGCTGGCCGGGTCCACGCCAGTCTCCCTCATGTCCCGGGTATTTTTAGAAGGAAAGTGCTGTTTAATTGTGAAAAGGCGAGTGGCAGCCGCGGGAGGGGAAGCTGGGCAGCAGCGATAGGGCAGCTCCTTCCGCAGGCAGTGCCAGTGCAGCTCCAGCCACCACTGCGGGGTCAGTGCCGGGCCCCATCCCAGCCCGATTCCACTGGGAACCTCCGCTGCCTCCAAAGCTCCCACCATGAGCCTCCATATACGGGGCCAGCAGGCCCAGGGGGTGGCCCAGGGGTCCTCACCGCAGCAAGAACCTCCATCCCATTGAGCCCCCTCGGACTCTGCAGCCGAGCTGCGCCCACCCCATCGGGGACCAGTGGGGGCTGGCAGGGGCCAGCGTTCCTCAGCCTCCAGCTCCCAGGCGCCAGCGGCTGTTTTTAGCTAAGGGAAAGTCCAATGTTTTGAGATTTTCTATTTTGAGCAGCAAAGCTGAAGAAGTGGAGCAGCCCCTGACCCCTGGGTGTCTGTGCAGAGCGGGGCAGGGAGCCAGGCAAGGCGGGTGTGGGGTGCCTTCTGCCCTCGGGGGATGGGGTTGTCCCTGGGTCTTCGCCCCACAGCTGCCTTCATGGCCTCTTGCACGTCAGGCTCTGCTGGAGCCTGTTCCCGTGTGATCCCATCTCCCACACTCTCCCAAGGGAGGACAGCCTTTCCGGCACTGGGATATCATTCCTCCTTTCCCTTCTGCAGCAAGATCCTAGAGAAGCTGTTGAGCAGGATGTGTGGTGTCCCACTCCAGACCCACAGCCTTTGTACCCCTGCATGGGTACGTGTGTGCCGCCACAGAGCCCCCATGACATGGCATGGCTGGAATGTTCCCAAGGGGCGCAGCCCTGGCAGAGAGGCACAGGGCTTGGACTGGGCTGCTGTAGCGGCATGGCCAGTTCAGCCCAGTGCTGGTTACGCTGCCACATGGAGAGATTTGTCCCCCTGCAGCAGCTGTGGGGTCCATCCCCTGCACAAGGGGATGCTGGGGGACATGTGCCTTTGCCTGGCAGCAGGGAGGGCTGGTACTCACTGGACCTGCCACAGCAAGTTGTCACCCACCACCAGTGCTGCAAGATGGGGTGATCCCTGTGACAGTGGGTGCTGTTTGCTGGGCTCCCAGCAGGCAGACACCAGCCCCCAGCACAGGCTTTTGTCTCGTTTAATTCAATCCTGCATTTCCAAAACCATCTCGAGCTGCACACTGGCACTGCAGTCCAGAGTCTGTGGTGGGGCCGGGTGCTGCCCGTGGCGAGTGGTGTGGGGCCACATCCCCAGTGTCCCAGCAGGTCCTTAGGTGTCGTGCCGGCGGGGGATGGCGAGGAGCCGGCGGAAGGCAGCACGGAAGTCCCGGTTGAAGAGGGTGTAGATGAGGGGGTTGAGGCTGCTGTTGCAATAGCCGATCCAGAAGAAGAAGTTGAAGAGGGGCTTGGAGACATGGCAGCCCTCCCCACAGACAGCCCCCAGGCTGTAGGTGAAGAAGAAGGGGAACCAGCACAGCACGAAGGCCCCCATCACCACGGCCAGCACGATGGTGAAGCGCCGCTCCCGCGCCCGCAGCAGCCGCCGCCGGCAGAGCAACACGCTCTGGTGCTGGCTCCGGTGCCGCCATCCAGGCATCCCGATGCCCGACACCTTCCCATCAGTGGCGGGGCGCGGGGAGCGGGTGAGGAGGGCGGCCGTCTGCCGGGCGGTCAGGCGGTAGATGCGGCAGTAGACGGCGACCATGACGAGGCAGGGGACAAAGAAGGAGGCGGCGCAGGAGGCCAGCACGTACCAGGTCTCCTGGCTCAGTAGGCACTCCCGGCCCCCTGGCCGCGGCCGCAGGAGCGGTGGCAGTGCCACCAGGGCTGCCGCTGCCCAGACTGCCCCAATCATGCCCTTCACGCGCCGCGGGCTGCGGCGCAGGTTGAGCCGCGCTGCCCTGGTGACAGCCCAGTAGCGGTCGAGGCTGATGGCGCAGAGGTGCCCGATGGACGCGGTGCAGAGCAGCACGTCCAGCGCCAGGTACAGGCTGCACCACAGCCCGCCAAAGTACCAGTAGCCCATCACCTCGTTGGCCAGCGAGAAGGGCAGGACGAGGACGGCCACCAGGATGTCTGCCAAGGCCAGGGACACAAGGAAGAGGTTCTGTGGAGCCTGCAGAGCCCGGCTGGTGGAGATGGCCACCACCACCAGTGCATTGCCCACCAGCGTGGCCAACAGGACGGCCAGGGCAGCCAGCAGGATGAGCCCTGTGGCTGCGGGCGAGTGCGGGGCGCTGCCAGCACCACTGCCATTACTGGAGGTGTTGGAAAGGGCGCTGGCTGGCTCCATGCTGGCCTGGCCCTTCAGGCAGACAAAGCCTCATGGAGCATCCCCCCAGGCCACTCACCAGTCCCACAGAGGCTGTGGGTGCAGCCCCAGCATTGCTGAGTCCCCAGGAGAGCGTCCCGGCTCCTGCACTGACCTGGTCTGGTGGCGAGGCAGAGGTCGTTCTGGACCAGTGGTCGCCCGGCTGGGCATGTGGGATGGCGGAGGTGCTGGGAACACAGAGAGGCTCCCACGGCAGCACTGCTGGCTCTGCTGGTCCCAGTCTGGGAGGAGGGCGGGCGGGAAGGAGGGAGGGAGGGAAGGATGGGCTGATATCACTGGCAGGAGCCCAAACATCTGTGGGCAGTGGGAGAAGTTGTTATTGCCAACCCTTAAAGGGCTCCCTCTAGGATCACCGTGGTGGGAGGGCTTCTGCCATGGGTACCAGGATGCCAGGTGGGCCAGGGGCACTGCCCAGCTGTGCTGAGTTGACATCCTCTGACACCCAGCTCAGCAGCACCCCAGCACCTCTCTGACTGCTCCGTGTTCTGCCTCACTCAGTGACACACACTGCTGTGGCTCATAGTGGGCCACCATGGACCTTGCCAACTCAGCCCTCTGGAGATGGAGCGAGTGGGAGAAGAGGCTGCCTGTGACACACCTCAGTGTAGCTGCCTGCAGACTGCAGGGTTTAGCTGTGGCATCCTCAGTGTGTGCCCCATAGCACCAGCAGCATGTTTGGTGTGTCCCCAGCACTGACATCCATCTGGGGCCGGGCTGAGCAGTGATGGTGCTGAAAAGGGAGAGGATGATGCCTGTCTGGCACCTCTGGCTGCAGCTGCAGCTCCACAGGGCTTGCAGAGGCAGGAGCCAAAGAGACACAGCCCCGAGGCATGGGCACTCAGCCTTTATTAAACACCAACTGAGCAGGGATGGCAGAAACCCACAGTCACAGGAGAAGCAGCCCAAGCGTGTGGTGCCAGCTAGAGCCGGGTGGCACCATGTGGAAGTGGGCGAGGGGAGCCCACTCGGATGGTGGGGCTGGGCATCTCCTCGGGGTAGGAGAGCACAGGGTTGTCCAGCCCCAGCCTGGCCTTGTCACGGGGAGGACCCTCGTGCTCGTCCCAGCCCTCGGGGCTGCGGCAGCGGTCAGTGCAGCAGAGGGTGGCCTGGGTGATGACCCGGTCAAGGGGCTGCAGCGAGTGCATCCAGGCGGGGAGGAAGTCCCAGGTCTGCAGCCATTTGGGCAGGCGGCCGGGGCTGTGTGCCTGCAGCGCGTTCACCAGCCCCACGAAGAGGAGCAGGCCAAGGAAGGGTGCACCCACCCCTACCAGCGCCCGCCAGCCCGCCATGGAGATGCCGAAGATGAGGGAGGGCAGCAGGAGGAAGCAGATGATGAGGTACAGCACAGCAAACCAGCGGTACTTGGCTGTGCGCTCGCCCAGCGCCTTGGCCATGCGGATAGGCAGGCGGGTGAAGGGCAGTGGGTACCACAGCAGGATGCCAGAGATGTTGAAGAAGAAGTGGCAGAGAGCAATCTGCAGGGATGGCAACCCTGTTGGGCTGAGCCTGTGGGCTTCCCCCAGCCTATGCCTTGCCCAGTGCCCTCAGCCAACCCAGCCATGGCCCCCAGTTACACGTACCTGGAAAGAGCTGGCCAGCTTGTCCCCTGGGCTGGCCAGGGCAGCCAGGATGGCAGTGGTGGTGGTGCCAATGTTGGAGCCAAGGGTCAGCGGGTAGGCACGCTCAATGCTGATCACCCCCAGACCTGTGGGAGAGCACCCCATCCTGTCCCATCCCTTTCTCGCCAGTGCCATCCCCACTCTCTCCCGAGGAGGCACAGCTCCTCCTGTCCCTCTGAGTGCTGTAGCACCCACAGGCCATTGCAGCAGGGACCAGCACTTGCCAGAGAACCAGGCATGGCTGTGACTCACCAATCAGGGGTGTGATGGCCGATGTAAAGACAGAGCTGCTCTGCACCACGAAGGTCATTCCAGCACCCACCACCATGGCAAAATACCCAGTGAGCCAGCTGAACGGGTGTGGAAGGTCTGCCATGGCATGGCCATGGGCATGGACGTGGACACAAACATGGACATGGGCATGGATATATCAGTTAGGAGCAGCCTGGAGCTCCTCCATGGTCCTGGGGAGGGGCTGTTGGGACCAGGCTCTGGGTATGGGGTCAGACTTGGGTAAGGGGCTAGTGTGGTACCTGGGATGGCAGGGGAAAGAGAAAGGGGACACCCAGAGGCCATGACAGCCATAAGCAGAGTGGGGATCAGGGACAGGCAGGGGATGGGAGCTGGGTGCAGCCAAGGGCAGGTCTGAGGAAGGCAGGTGGTGATGGGGATGCGTAGCTGTGTAGCAGGTGGTCCCTGTCCTACTCACCAGTGTTGATGACCTTCTGGATGGCTTTGGCCACCTGCCCCTTGAGCAGGGAGTTGAGGAGTTTGACCAGAAGGATGAGGCAGGTGCAGAGCACGACGAGGGACCCAGCCAGCAGCACCAGCCCCACGGCCAGGTCGGGCAGTGGTGTGTCGGTGAAGAGGTGCTCGCCTGCCCCACAGCATGGCTGGGCAAGGGGCTGGGGCTGGCCCGGCCCTGCTCACAAACCTGCCCCCACAGACAGCCCCACACCTGGACCCCAGCCCCAATGTCTCCCAGCCCTGCCCCACATCATGAATCCAGCTCTGCTCCATCCCACATACAGCCCCCCATCCCTACCTGCATCTCCCCAGCCCTGGTGCCCCAGCCCTAGCCAAGCTCCCCAAATCCACTCACACTTCTGCCTGGTGACGTTGTGGAGGATCTCGATGCCCTTAGTGCTGCAGTGGCCAGGCGCTGTGCAGTTTGGGGGGGGCCCAAGGCCCACAGCAGCCATCTGCAGGGAGAAGGTGGGCTGCAGCTGGCTCCACAGTGTCCTCAGCCAGCCTCTGCCTATTCCCCAGCTCCATGGGATTGTTTGGTGGCCCCAGCAGGGCCACAGGCCCCTCACCTGTGGGGATGCAGGGCCACACCAGACACGGATGAGGCTCCGGTTGCGCAGGCTCTCATCCCCTGTTGCAATGCCTGTGATCACCGACTTGTCCAGCTGCAACAACACAGATGTTGGCGGGGGCTCTTGGGGTCTAACATCACTCAGAGCTTGGGGTCATCTTCACTGGGCTCAGGACCCTTGGATACAACCACCAGCAAAGGGACACAAGTGCTGGGGAACCACTCCCAGCCTGGGGACACCAGTGCTGGGGGACCACCACCATTCTGGGGACACCGTGCTGGCAAACACAACAGCTGAGGAGACCTGGATGATGAGCTTGGTGAAGGGCTCTGTGATGATCTTCAGCAGGTCAGGGGCATCCTTCCCGCTGCGGATGTTAAAGGTGGCCACGACCAGGCGGGTGACGTGGTGCAGGTACCCGCTCACCACCTCCAGTGGCAGCAGGACCAGCACCGACAGCCAGTTGAAGCAGTCGTGCACCGTGGCACCTGCAAATGCCCTGTGCGGAGTGGAGGAGCCCATCACATGGGATAGCCCTGGGGAGCAGTCCCCAGCCCCCCGAGTGTCCTCTGACTCAAGCATCTCTCACCGTTTGAACTCACTGCGGTCGCCAGCCTGCATGAGGGCCACAATGGTGTTGGTGACAGAGGTGCCAATGTTGGAGCCCATGATGATGGGGATGGCAGAGCGCACCTCCAGCACTGGGGATAGAGAGAGCTGGTACCTCACATGGTCTGGCTCAGGGTGACCCCATCCAGCCAGCTTGTCCCCCAGCCTTAGGTCCCCAGAAGCCTTATGGCACACTCACACCCTGAGGAGACCATGCTGACGATGATGGAGGTGGAGGTGGAGGAGCTCTGCACGAGCACAGTCACCAGGATGCCCACCACCAGCCCAGCCACTGGATTGGAGAGGATGGCATTGTCCTTGAAGATATCCCCAGCCACCTTGCCTACAAGAGAATGTGAGCAGCAGGTTGCTGGCACTGCAAGTGCCACCAGACTTCCAGGAGTCCCTGCCACCCTACTACCTCCAGCCAGCTGGAAGGCAGAGCTGAGCACATCGAGGGAGCACACAAATAGGTACAGGAAGCCAAACATCAGGGGCACCTTGAGAAGGGAGACACAGATGGACTGGACCCTGGCCCAGCACCCGACCTCTGCACAAGACAAGAGAGAGTGTTAAATGCCTGCTGTGGCATGGCCTTGGTTCCCTGGGCTCCCGCAGCCCTAGACCATCCCCCTGACCCCTGGCAGCACTGGGCTCATGTCCCCAGCTATGCCACCACTTCCCGGGTCCCTTCCATCTTCTCCCACCTTGGAGTGCCTTGTGCCAACTGCCCCCATTGTCCCTCAGCTCTTCCCACATCACCCCAGGGAGCTGATGGTTGCCCCACACTTCTCTCCCCATCCTGGCACCCCACAGTTCTGGCACTCCAAGCCCTGCTGGTTGCCTCCAGCAGGTCTCTGGGGTGTTCCCCAACCCAGGTGGTGTATGCCCACCACTCATGGGGTCTCACCTGGCTTCTGCAGCTCATCCAAGCCCAGCCTGGTCCCTTGCCAGGGCAGCACATCCAGCTCGTACCGCTCCCTGCCCTCACGCAGGCGCCCCGGAGAGCCGGGGCAGGGGAAGCCATGGTCAGGGCAGGGCACAGCACTGACAGTGAAGGGGCAGGTGTGGGCACCCGGCAGCCGGTGCAGAGCTGGGGAGAAGGGTCACCCACATTACAGCCCTGTCCTTGTGTGGACTCTCATGCAGAGGAGAGCCCAGCACTGCCTGGAGCAGGATTTGGCCAGAAGCAGAGCTGAGCCTGGTGGGGTGAGGAAAGGAGGAGGAGAAGGAGGGCTGGACGCACCTACCGGGAGGGCTGGGGCAGTCGGCAAACGGGGGCCCGTGAACCACCCTGCCTCCCCGCACTGGGCAGTGGGGAAGGACCGGGCTCTCCCTCCGGTAGGGCAGCATCACTCCTGCTGAGGCTGAGCAGAGGTGGCCATGTGTCACCACAGCTGTGCTGCACTGACTGCCCCATCCCACTGCATCCCTGCGGTGCTGGCACCACTGAGAAGCACCATCCCATCACTCAGTGGTCCCCATGGCCACCAGCCACTGCTGTGCCACCCCAGCAAGCTCCCGGGGAACTTGAGAAGGTGACTCCTCCTGCCCAGGGCACGGCTCACCTGGGGCTGGCTGAGCACTCAGGGCAGTGCCATGTCCACATGCCACATCCACGCGTCCCTCCAGTGAAGTGGCCCGTCGGGCACCACAGCCCTTTATACACACGCCAAGAGCAAAGTCTAAGGAGCCCCGTGTTGCCCCTCGCCTCCGCTTGCTGCTCACCTCCTCCCCAGAAATTCCTGCAGTTAATGGGTAACCCCTCCGCATCCCACGTCTGCTGCAGCCCCGGGGCGGGAGGGGGCACGCGCCCCTGGGGTACCCAGCACTCCCCACCTTGCCTGTCCGAAGCCCTGGCAAGTAGCAGCTGCTGCAGTGACGAGCAAAACCAGGGCAGTGCTGGAGCCCAGTGCCCGAGGGGTGATGCCGGAGCATCCTCAGCTCTTCATCTTTCGGTGGCATGTGCTTCATCCACTGCACGAGAGGAGGAGGAAGAGGAGAAAGGCTTGGTGCTGGCACCTCCAGAGCATCCCAAACCAGAGTTGAGCCCACGCACATATCCACCATCATCGGAGCACCAGCCATGAGGAACCCAGCTCTGTCCGAGGCACCGCGTCCTCGCCCCCAGGGCATTGGTGATGGGTGACGTCAACACCAGTGCAATCCCGATGTCCTGTCACGGGTGTGATGGTGGCACACAGCCCAGTTCAGCCCAGCAGTGCTGTGAGGGCTGTGTGAGGCAGAGCATTTTCCCCACATGTCTGATGCCAGGGTGGGCCAGAGCGGAGCGACACCAGCACTGCCGTCACCACCTCCTCAGTGCTGTTTATCATTACCTGCTGCTTATGCACCTCCAGCCAAGTTTCCATCCACCCACAGGACACCCAGCCGGCTCATGTCCACATCTGTCTGCGGGACAGACAGGGGTCAAAGGCCTCTCCAACCCCAGTGCCTGTGGGAGCAGAGGGGCTGCATGGCTGCCACCTCACCATATCCCCAGGATCAGGCACTCCCAGGATCCATCACCATGAACAAGCCAGGTGCAATGGAGGGAGGAAGGGAAGATCCCTTGAGTACTCCAGGGCACTCAGGGACAGCCTAGGGACATCCCTGCCATTGCTGGAGCATCACTGAGCCTCCTCCACCGAGTCACCGTCTGATGGAGCCTAATGCCGGGGAGATGCCACAGCAGGGAACATGTCCTGCCTCTGCAGGGTCTGGGGACCCTTCTGCTTGGGGGGTGCAGCCAGTGGGCAGGAGGCCCGTGTCCGCACTTGCCCCATGCCTGGGGGCTCTTGGCCAGCTGCCCCCACAATCATTAACCTGATGAGGCCCTGGCAGCTCTGGCTGTCACTTATTGACAGGATTGGGGCTGAAGTCCTTGGCCATGCCGGCTCTGCAGCTTCCCCTACTCCGTCAGCAATGCCGGGAAAACAAGCTCCTGGCACTGCCCCTTGCTGCCAGTCAGGGTGGCATGAAGCTGAGGGCTGACCCCAGCCCTGCACTGATTCCAGGAAGGTTCTGTGGGGTACACTGCTGCTGGGAAAAGCACCATCTAGCCTTGGTGAAAGAAGGAAAGGGAAACGCATCCAGGCAATGCTCTTTATTTCCCCCAGTTTCACACCACAGACAGGACTGAACAGCATCACAGAGACACAGGGAGATTCTGATCAGGGCCGTGGGGCCACAGCTGACTGTGGCCCATGGGGCTGGGTGGCTTTGCTGCCATCCCTGGGCAAGCCTAGGGCCCTGGGCCGTCCCTCTGCCTCTGGCCGTACAGTGGTGACAGCAGTTAGACCAAGGCACAGCCAGGAAGAACCCTGGCACACCTGGATGGTGGAGAGATCTCCTGGCTGCTGTTGGGGGGCTGTCTCTATTGCAGCTGTGTCTGAGATCACTGGGGACACTGGGATGCTGGGCATGGGGACCCGCAGGGCACAGTCAGGACTGGCAGAGCTGGGCTCCAGGCCGTGGCCTGGCACAGCTATTGGCAGGAATGACAGGCTGGGCACATGCTGGGTGCCTGCACAGCAGGCTGAGGTGCTCAGCACCCAGGGGTGCTGCATTCCTGTCCCCAAGGCTGAGCACCCTCAGCCCCAGCTGGGATGGGGCATGGGGGCTATGGGGATTTGCTCCTGCAGGTTGCTTCAGCAGCCACCCACACAGGATCTCTGGCAGGGAGGGGGAAGGCTTTTTTGGCACAACTGTCTGGCTCTGCCTCTGTCTGCCCAGGACAGGAACTATGTGCCCTGCTCCACCGCAGAGCTACTGTGGCAGGACCAGGCCACACTCATGCAATGCAGACAATATCAACCTGCCCAGGGCACAGGCTGGCAGGGCCATGCTCACCCTCCCCTGGACGGGTGTACCTGTACATCAATGGGGCAGCCCTGTTTGCACAGGGGCAGAGGCTGGATCTGGCTCTCAGCTCTGGGCACGCGTTACTCTGACCCTGCCTGCCCCTAATGAGAGTTCAGGGCTGGAGCCTTCCTTGACACCCCACCCATCTCCTCTATCCTACACACCCTTCAGCTGGAAGGGTGCTTTTCTTACCCAAATGGTTAGTGGGGCTGTGCCAGCCCAGCACAGGCAGGATGTGCTGGGCAGGCAGCTCTGCCACAGGCAAAGGCACTGGGCAAAGGACAGTGCCAGGCATGCACAGGATGTTGCAAAGTGCTTTGCAACGGGGGTTCAAACTATGTACAGGACTCCCTTGATGTGCACCGGAATGCAACCCCACCAAGGAGCATGGCAGCTGCTCAGCCATTCACAGCGACACAACACAAGTTTGGGACAGGACGTGGATGAATCTGTGGTCCAGGCAGTGTCGGCAGTGCAGGGCAGGGGCTGGTCAGACCCCGTCTTGAACCCTGGCATGGCCTGGGGGTACCACATGACAGATGTGGATATGCAGCAGGACTCATCAAAACTTGTGGTCGAATGAAGGCTGAGCCAGCACAGGCTCTGCAGGCTGGGAATGGCTGCTTGCCTCGGAGCCTGGGTGGGGGGCACAGGGCTGATCCGACTCTTCACAGGCACTGTCATCCCGCACAGGGAGCTGGAGGAAGTCAGGCAGGACCAGGTCCTCCTTGGAAAGCAGCCCACGCTGGTCATTGGCCCGGCAGCTCTGAGCACGGTTCAGTAGTTCCACCAGCCCTGGGGAAATGCAGGTCATGCAGCTGAGCCCAGCACTGGGGCTTTGTCCTAATGCCTCAGCTGCCCTCTCCACCTGACATGACCCTGAACATGTCCCAGGCATAACACCTGCACTTTTTCCCTTCTCCATGCCAGCACCCATGGAACCCTACACCCATGCCCAGCACACCAGGAGCCAAGCATCACTCACCCTGTGTTTTGCCCCAGCCCCTCTGGTTTCAGACACACCAGGACTCACCTTCCAGGTCATACGTGCGGCGATTGAGGTTCACGGCACCTGAAGACCGTGGCCGTGAGAAGGAGGAGGGCAAGTCCCACCTCGTGTCAGGCTCTTCTCCTGTTGGGCTTCCCTCCTGCATGAGCAGTCCAGGTCTTAGCCATGGGCCAAAGAGGCAGTGCTCCCCCCAGCCCACATCCCCACTGCCTTCCCACAGCCTCACTCCCACCTCAGCACCACAGCCCTGCAGCATATTGGCACCTTCCCCACAGATCATGGCAGCAGCTGTGGGGGCATCTCTGACCAGTAGTGGTGGGATCTTAAGCTCACCTCACTCCGGAGAGGAGAGGGGGCAGCTGCAGCCTCTGCACTCTCCATCACTCGCACATCTGCAAGGGAAGTGATCCTCAGCAACCCATCCCAGCATCCCAGTCCTGCCCCAGGCAGTGACAGGATGGAGCCCATCCCAGAGAGCAGAAGCTATGGCCACTAGAAAGTAGCCTGGCTCTGTGAGCAGACAGTGTCTGCAGGGTGGCATGGCTTGAGGGGAGCTGGTTTGGGAGGGAAGACACTTTACCTGCTGGTGTTTCCAGAACAAGTTTCTGAGCAGACACTGTGCTGACCAGCTTCTCCACATCGAGGGCAGCCAGCTCGCCTTGCTGCAGGAGAAACAGCCAGCTGGTGTCACACTTGCTGTAGCACCAAAGGCAGCCAGGCTGAGAACCTGTAAGCTCCCCAGCCAGACCTTGCAGGCTCACGGGCTGCACAGTGACCACACCACTGGTCCCTCCCAGCCCACAGTGGGGTGCCATGGCCCATCCCAAATAAGGTGACTCTATGAGCCCACAGGCTGCCCCCAGCATGGACCACTGCTCCCCACCACCTAGTCACAGGCAGCAGCCCATCCCGAACCCCAAATCCAGGGATCCCCCCAGCACAGGACCTGGGGCTGTGCCCCTTGAGGCAGGAGCCTCACCCGCCGCAGCAGTGCCTGCTCCATGCTCACGCCGTACTTCCCCAGCACGGGCTGCAGCGCTTCCCGGATCCGCTTGGTTGACTTTGCTGTGATGCGGATGGTCTTACTGAGAGAGGAGATTTCCAGGCTGCAGAGGGGAAGAAAAGGTTGTGGCAGCCAAACATGGACAGACAGGGGCAGAGACAGGGCATTCAGGACTGCCTGAGGGGGCTGGGTGTGGGGCACTGTGGGTGGCCATGCGTGATGTGGACTAGACCCATGTGGGCAACAGCATGCACCCTGAAGCTCCCACTCACTCAAAGCTTATTCTATTCTCCAGCTTCACCTCCTGGTCTGCCAACACAGAGCACTCCTGGTCCAGCACCAGTGCTTTCTGTAAGAGTCAAACCATCAGGAGAGAGTCAGCAGAGCAGCATGTGGCTTCAGCACAGGGATAGTGTGCCTCTCAGGGGCCCTACTCCCCACTGCGTGCCCTACCTGCTCGTTCCCCACGAGGTAGACCTTGATGTCGGGGAGGCTGAAGCCACGCTTCTCACATATCCCTGCCAGCATGTCACGGATGGAGTGGCCAGGCCGGACGGAGGCCAGCGAGGCTGTGCCATCGGGCAGGTACACACAGCAGTACTTCACGGGCTTGGCAGGCAGCTCTGCCTCGCTGCCCCCCAGGCTCTTCCGTTGGCCCTGAGTGAGGGATTCGGAGGGATGAGCCCGACCAGTGGCAGTGTGATGCCATGTGGCTGATGCAGTGAGGACTCACCTCTGCCCAGGGGCTGGTGGCTGTGCTGGCTGAGGAGAGGAAGCCCAGGTCCAGGCTGGCTGAGGAGTTGAGTGAGCCCTGGGATTCCCGCCACAGCATGGCACTCCTGCTGCCTTCTCCCCTCTCTAGGACAGACAGATGGACAGTGGCAGGGACAGAAGCACCCTTCAGGGGTGGTGTGGCCCCTCTCCTGCTCAGCAGAGCACCTACCTGCCCAGGAGGGCTCCCGTCGCTCCCCCTTCCTGAAGGACCGGCGGGGGCTGTGGTTGGCACTACTGCCTGCCGTCTCCACGCCCAGTGGCAGGGACTTGCCCAGCTTTAGCTTCGACTTCTGAGATGAATGGAGCAACATCTCAGCATGGGGATATCCAAGGTTTTCCCTTCCCTGGTCCCCTGACTGCTTGTCTATCCTCAGCCTGGGGCTGGGTTTGCTCTGAGCAACAGGGAAGGGACCCAGCACCAAAGGGACGTGTCCTCATTCCTCTTTCCCCCTCACTCACCTTGCTGAGGTCAGGAGGGGGGCTGCTGCTGCGGGAATGAGGCCGCAGGTCGGGCAGGGGCTGGCCCTGGCTCTCTGCCTGCAGGCAGGCCTGGTAGAGCGGGGATTTCACAAAGCGTGTGTAGCTGTCAAACTTCATCAGGTTAAAGATCTGGAAAGGGAGGATGTGTGTGCTTAAGACCCCTGCCCACCTACATCTTGCTCTGGCCACTGCCCTGTGGCACAGCCCAGGGTGACAGCAATGATGCTGGGTGACATGTGGGATAGCCCTGCAGCCCCCTCCATCCTGTGGGTGGAGCACAGGTGCTGCCCATACCTGGAGCTGCTGGGTGCGAAACATGTCTGGGGAGGGGGTGGCCAGCATGTCCTCCCCAATCCAGGCCTGCTTGTCAATGTTCACAGGACTGACTGAGTGGCTGGAGAGGAACTCATCATAGATCCGCCGTGCCTCCTGGGCCAGCTGGGGGAACAGGGGGATCAGGCTGAGACCAGGAATACCCTTCTTGCTGCCCCCCTCAACTCGCCCCACAGAGCCACCTGAGTCCTGAGGAATGAACTTCCCCCTGCGACCAGCTTGGTACCTGGACTTCAGGACCAAGCTCTGGGCACAACACACCAGTCCCTCTGCAGAGGTACAATCTGAGGGAGGAACCATCCCCTGCAGCTGCCTGGCTCTGTCCCCATGATCCCCAATTCAGCTCTGCCCTTGGTCTCTTTTGTCCCTCCAGCAGCACTGGCCACCCTCTGGCCACCCTGGCCTGGGGAAGCACATCCTGCTCCATGGGGCATGTAGTCCCAGCTATAGCTTTTTAGTTGTACATCACATCCACCTCCTTATTCCTCCTGCAAGAGCACCCAGCCTGCTCAGCCCCCCAGAACAGGCTGGACAACTCTGCCCATGTCTCTCCCAGCAGCTGGGTCACCCAGGATCAGCCACACTGTGGCTGCGCAGAGTCCAGTACCTGCTGCGTGTCACTGGCTGGGATCTGCTGGAAGCGCTCACATGCCTGCCAGAAGTAGACGTTTTCAGCACTGAACTCCTTCTTGAGGAACTCCTGCAGGGCAGAGAAAGCTGCTGGCCTGGTGGCACTGTGTGGGACAGTTGGTGGCCAGCCGGCGGACAGGAGCAGGGATCAAGCTCTGGGCTGTAGCACTCACAGTGAAGTAGGTGATGGCCACACGGTCCTGCAGCAGCGTCTCGAAAGATTCAGCCCAGCTGACCACAGACCCCTGCGTGGAGCCACAGGTGGTGGGTGCCGGCAGGCTGTTCACACTGTGGTTGCTGCCACGGGCCCTGGAGGCATTTAACTCTGAGAGAGACAAAGGGTCAGTTCTGGCTTGTCTCCCTGTCCCCCAGCATCACTCCCCAGCACCAGCAGCTTTCTGTGTCTGCAGCGAGTTTATCTGCCCCATCCTGATAGGAGCTGGTGAGCCCCCAGGTAGGGAACTGAGGAGCATCACAGTAGCATCCTCAGAGGATTGAGCACCATGATGCACAGCTGGCACTTCCTGGCATGACAGCTCTCCCCAACAGCACTGGCAGTCCTCCCCTCCCCGGGTGTCACTGTGACTCCACCTGTGACTCATCTCCCAGGAAAAGAGAGCCTTGGGAAGGCACCCAGCCAGGAGGGAAAGTGGAGTGGAAAGGGACAGGGAAGGCACAGAGCAAGGATGGAAGCTTGGAAAATGGGCAGAGGTGCCTGAACTCACCTCCTCCATTCCTCTGGCCACGAGGAGGGACAAACCCAGCAAGTGGAGGGCACAGAAAGTGTCAACCCCAGTTCCTAACCACGAGGAAACCCTCCCTTGGGGAAATCCAGGGTGACCATATATTCAGAAAGACGGAAGTTCCCAGGGACAACCCCAGCTTTTGAACTGGTTTGACTGGTGAGCAACTGGCAGCAGGGGGTCATTTGCAAGAGAAGGCAACGATATGGAAGCAGTGTTCTCCTGGCAAAGCTGACAGGAATAGAGAAGGTGTGTCAGGCTGCTGCTTTGCCAGGCTCCCCACCCTTCTCCTCTCTAAACTATGGGTAACTGGGTCTGAGACAGTTGAATGGACCATCTGAGATACCCAGTTCACAGTGAGACAGCGAGACAGATAGGCACACAGGAAACCCAGGGATGGCTGATACCCAGTTATGCTTGCCCTGGGGAGCCCCTCAGCCCCCAGCACCCAAAGGTGCCAGCTGAGCAGCCAGATGGAGGGACAGGCACAACAGGGCCATGCGGGAGGGATGGGGGAATATGGACAGTCCCAGCATTGCAGAGGCCTGGCCAGGCACCCGCCCGTGGCACAGCCTGTGCTGACATAGGTTCTTGGCACCAGGCTAGATGTGGGCTTCCCCCTCCCCTGAAGATGATGCTGGCCTCTTGTTCCAGGGCAAAGAGCAGCCTTACCTCCATCTGACACAGCTGGGCCCTGTGGAGGTGGAAAGAAGAGAGGTGAGAGTCTGCCAGCCTGGTGGAGTGGTACCCAGGCAGGTAGCAGCTTCAGCACAAACACAGTCTGAACCAGGAGCAAGGGACACGGGATGCTGGCAAACACCACTCTGGTGTTACCTGTCCCATGGCAGAGGCAGGACATGGGGCTCCCAAATCATGGGCAGAAAGTAGGGATAGGGGGTTACAAGGGGTGTGCAGCTTTTCTCCCACCTCTTTATGACCTGGGGCCAAGCCAGCAATTGGGAAAGGGCAGACGCTAGCAGATGTAACCCTGCCACCCCGACCAACCAGGGAGGAGAGAAGCAGCCTCCCCAGCACAGGAAGAGGAGGGGAGGCGGGGAGGGAAGGAAGGACAACCACAGCCCTAGGCAGGCAAACTGCCTGCTCCCTCCTTCCTTGGAGCCTGGAGCTACTGGAAGGCAGAAGCTCAAAACCAGGGAGCAGATGCTGCCAGCTCTGGGCACGGCAGGACAGGGTGCCCTGCAGCACCTCCTGGGCTGCCCCAGGTACCAGCCCCAGGGATGGAGTACCCCAGGACCCACAGCAAGCAGGGAGATACCCTGGGCAAAATCCCTGCAGCCAAAGCCCAGCCAAGCACTCGCTGCATGGCACGGCCTCTCATTGCCTACTTGGGGCCACACTGAAGTGGTGCGCTCACTGAAGTGGATACCCTTGACCTATCTGGCCAGTGCCCCCCACCCTGCCAGCACCTCACAATCCAGCCTACCCCACACACCCCCTGACTGTCCCCATCCCAGCTCCTCACAGCCCAGCCCCACTATCCCATCCCTGCCTTTCTCTGCTACCCACCCCACAAGTGGCTGCCATGCCCCTTACCCCAGCCCCATGCACCCCTATCATGTCAGCACCTTGCTTGTCCCATCTGTCCCTACTGCCCACCTTGACACAGCTCCAGAGCCCCACACGCCCCAGCACTGTTGACTCCTCTGACCCCATCCGCATCTGTCACTGCTTGTCTATTACCCCAGTGTCACACATCTCCACATCACTATCCCAACCTCATAAACCCCTGCTGCTCATTACCCCATCCCCATATGTCCCTGCCTGCTACCCAGTCCCACATAATGCTGCCTGCCCTAAAACCCCTCTCTACATCTCTGCCTTCTTTGAATGCCCAAGCCCCATCGTGCCCTGCCTGCTCCCCTGTCCCACACACTCCTGCCTGCCTGTTTCCTGGCCCCGTCCATCCCTCTGCCAGCACAGTACCCACACCGAGACCCCTTGCCTGCCTGATACCCTTTCCACTCTCCTGCCTGCCTGTTACCTGGTCCCATACATCCCTCTTACCCTCCCGTTATCCATTCCACTGATATCCATCCCACCCGGTACCCAGCCACACACACCCCCTGTCCTCCTGGTACCCAGCCACACACACCCCCTGCCCTCCTGGTACCCAGCCACACACACCCCCTGCCCTCCTGGTACCCACCCAGCCACACACACCCCCTGCCCTCCTGGTACCCAGCCCCGGGGGATGGACACCGGCTCTCCGGGGGATGGACACCGGGGTCCCGCGGGATGGACACTGGGGTGCCGGGGGATGGGCACGGGGGCCCCGGGCACTCACCATGCGCCCGTTGTGGACCACCAGGAGTTTGCCCTTGCCCTGCATCCCTGGCTCCGCCGCTACCGGCGCGGCCCGCGGCCCCGCAGCATCCCCGGCCGGCGCCGCGGCTCTCGCTGCCCTCGCCGCTCTCGCTGCTGTCCCGGCCCGGCGCTGCCGGCACTACCGCTTTCGGCTGCCACAGGAAATGTCGCCAAGGGAACCGAGACCGCAGCGGGGGGAGCGGGGCCGCCCTCCCGCCCCGCGCCGCCGGCACCGCCCCGGTGGGCACCGGCCCCGGCGCTCCCCGTCCCGGGCTCCGTCTGCAGCCGCATCCGTGGACCCGTCCCCATCTGCATCCCTGTTCCCTTCCCTGTTCCTGTCTGCATCCCTGTTCCCTTCCTCGTCCCCATCCGCATCCCTGTTCCCTTCCTCGTCCCCATCTGCATCCCTGTTCCCTTCCCCGTTCCTGTCTGCATCCCTGTTCCCATCCCAATCCTAATCCCCATCCCCTTCCCTGTCTCCATCTGCATTCACATCCGTGGCCCCGTCCTTGTCTGCATCCCTGTTCCCTTCCTCGTCCCCGTCTGCATCCCTGTTCCCATCCCAGTCCCCAGCCTTGTGCCACTCAATCCCCATCCCCATCCCTGTCTCCATCTGCATCCACATCCGTGGCCCCATCCCCATCTGCATCCCTGTTCCCTTCCTCCTCCCCTTCTGCATCCCTCTTCCCTTCCCCATCCCCATCTGCATCCTGTTCCCATCCCGGTCCCTTGTCCCCAACCCCATCTGTATCCACATCTGTGACCCCATCCCCATCTGCATCCCTGTTCCTTTCCCCATCCCAGGCTCCATTCCCAGCACAATCTGTGCTGCCTTGGGGTCACCACTCCATCACACCACCCCTTCCTGCGGCCTGGGCAGCCCGAGAGGGCTCCTCTTGGTGATCACACCACCCCAAGGAAGGAGGGTTCAGGGGCAGTGTGGCATCAACATACCCAGCACACCCTTCCACCAGCCTGGTGCTGCTTGCCCTGCTCACAAGGGGTTCGGGGGTGGCCCCAGGGCTGGTGTTTGGGGAGAGCTGCCTGTGCAAGCAGAACCTGGCAGAGAGGAGCAGTGGACGTGCAGCTTGCAGTCATCAAACTGATGCCTAAGCAGTTTTGCCCATATCCCAAGGCCGGGGTTCCATGTTCATCAGCAACCACAAACCAACAGAGGATATTTTCGGGTATTTGTTAGGAAATTTCAGTAACTAACAGTACAGGATAAACCGCAGAGCACCATGGCAACCCACTCAGGGAATTGCTAATAATGGGGACGTAAGGTGGGTGATTAACCTATCAAAAGCAGAACCCTAACATTAAATTGGGTGCAGATCTATGCAGAGAAAAATGAAGCATTCCCACCGTGAGCAGGCACAAAAGTGGAGTGGCACAAGCAGCCACAGCCCTGGCAGGGTCTCTAGGCAGGGGGGAGTGGAAGGTGGCCCCTAAGGCTCCCCCTTTGTCCCCCACTGCTGCACAGAGTGGCAGTGGGATGAGGAGTGATTGTGCTGCTCCCTTTCTCTTTGTTGGAGTGTGGCTGTGTTGTTTGGCTTGGCTTTGCAACAGGAGTTATAAATAAAAATGTCTCTCCAAGAGTGCGTGACTCATGGTCCTCACCGCAAGGATAACCTCTCTGCTAGGAAACCTGGTCTGAGGACCGAACTGCAGCATGCAGGAATCAGAGACATTGTTTAATTAATGTATTTAATCCTAACGGAGAATGGATAAGCCGCTCACCCCATCTGGGCTGGGGTGGGTTGCTGGGGAAGGTCTCTCTGGATCCCAGTCCTGTGCCATCCCCAACACCCAGCTGCCAACAGCCCAGCCCTTGCTGTGCTCCAGGACATGGTGGTTTCCCTCGGGTGGCAGTGGGTGACGTGGCCTCAGGCAGCTTCAGCCTCAGCATTTCCTCCTGCCACCCTCGGAGGGGTCAGCTGGTGGGTGCTGATGGGAGGCTGTGTCAGCCCTGTGCCCCAGGTGGCCATACCCGTGGTGCCTGGGCACAGCACCCTCCTGGGGTGGGAGAGGGACAACCCATGCACCAGTGCCCCAGCCCAGGGGGACCTGGTTTATCCTAGCGGTAGGCAATGGTGGCGCGACAGCTGGCTGAGGGATTTGCTGAGGGCATTATTTAATGCTGTGGGTAAATGGAGGAACAGCAGCTAATTCTGGAGCCCGTAATCCTCTTCCTCCCCCGGGGATGGGGAGCATGCCAGTCACGCAGCCGCCGGCGGGCCCTGGGGACAGGCCCCGGGCAGCTCCCCAGGCGTGCTGCGGGCTGGAGACACTCCCGGACCATGGGTGATGTGCAGAAGGTAAGTGGGGGCCAGTGACACCCCACCTGCTCCAGGGTGGGTGTGCAGCACCAGCTCCCAGCTGCAGTGCTGGGCGGGATGGCAGAGCAGGGCTCTACCCTGGGCACATCCCCACAGCGAGCCCAGGAGCTGGCAGGTCCTGGGGCAGGGACAGCACACCAAGAGAGGGAGGAATGGAGGCTCTGTGCATCTGCCATGGGGTGACCCCAAGGCTCAACCCTGGTGCTCAGTCAGCCCATAGACACAGAGTACCCATGGCCAACGGGGCATCCAGTTCCCCCATCAAAAGAAGGGTGCTCTGCAGCCACCCAGCACCCCACAGGGCTCCCCCAGCACCCTGTGCCCCTAGGGGCTGCTCTCCGTCATCCAGAGGCTAAAGGGTTCGCCGGAGCAAGAGCTCCGCATTGTCCTGCTGGGGCTGGACAACGCAGGGAAGACAACACTACTGAAGCGCCTGGCGTCCGAGGAGGTCAGCACCATCACCCCCACCCAGGTAGGTGCTGCTGGGGGCCATGGACAGCGGGGGTCGAGGGGGACAGGTCCCACCCGTCCCTTGGGTGATGTCAGGGTTTGTGTTCCTGCTCAGGGTTTCAATATAAAGAGCGTCCACTCCCATGGTTTGAAGCTGAACGTCTGGGATATCGGGGGGCAGCGCTCCATCCGCCCGTACTGGAAGAAGTATCTGGGCAGCACAGACCTGCTGGTGAGTGGGGCAGCCCCCCACAGCCCTGTGCAGAGAGAGCTGTGCCCCTTGTGCTGTGTGGGCCCCACAGAAGGCTGTGCAGCCAGGCAAGAAGGAGCCCCTGACTGTCCCTTCTGTCCCCACTGCAGATTTATGTCATTGATAGTGCTGACCAGAAGCGTTTCGAGGAGACAGGGCAGGTATGAAGGGTCAGTCCAGTGGGGTTGTGGGGGGTGGCTGTGGGGTCCTGGGGCTGGGATCTGTCTGGCACCAGCTCTTTGAGGATAGGAGCAGGGAGCAAGGCTGCTCTCAGCCATGGGGCAGTGCTGCACTGGGGACCATGCTGTCCCCAGAGCTCTGTGGAAAGGGCTCAAGATCAGTCTCAGCAGACAGAGACACCCTCTTCTATGGCAGATCAGTGCCCAGAAGCTCCCCCTGACCCCGGTGTGCTGCCCAAGGTGTACCAGGCACAGGGGGTGACTCTGCCCCAGTTGAGAGCGACCCCTCAGTTGCCAGCCATCATCCCACCTCCTCAGCACCAGATTAGTGATACAGCCAAAGGTTTATGAGTAGCAAATTCAGTTACGAACTCTGGGAATGAAGCTTTGAGAGGGGAAGGTGAGACTCCCAGTGCCAGCCTTGGCTGTTCTGGCACCAGACAGCATTGTGGGGGTGCCAGACAGCACAGACTGGCAGCAGCCTCCTGCAGCTGCCCTTTGCCTGGGGCTCTCAGTGCTGGGGATACTTCAGCCCTCAGGTAGCCCTGCATGTGGCTCCTGGGCCTGTGGAGCTTCCGGGGTCATGTCTCTCCTTCGGAATATCAAGACCTCACAGCTTCTTGACCTGCAATGAGAGGGGATGAGGCTCTTTGTGGGCTGAGGAGTCCAGCCCACCCTGGGCAGCTCCAGGGAGGGCAGCAGCCCTGGGAGAAGGTTCTCTCTTGGCAGGAGCTGGCAGAGCTCACAGAGGAGGAGTCCCTCACGGGGGTCCCGCTGCTGGTGTTTGCCAACAAGCAGGACCTGGTGACTGCAGCCCCCGCAGACGAAATCGCAGAAGGGCTGAACCTCCACACCTACCGGGACCGGGAGTGGCAGATCCAGGCCTGCTCAGCCCTGTCTGGGGAAGGAGTGCAGGTAGAGATGGGGGCTCTGCAGAGGTGGGAGAGGACCCAAGGGCCTGCCATGCTCTTGGGGCTGTGCTTACAAGCTCTCTTTGCCCCAGGATGGGATGAACTGGATTTCCAGTCAGATCATGAACAGAAAGAAGTGAGAGCTGCGAAGTGCCAGGTGGGACTGAGCTGGAGGTCCTTACCCCACGGCCAACCCCCTTGGTCCCTCAGCTCCCCACAAGGTTCCGCTGGGCCCTGAGCTTCAGACCGCCATGCTCAGAGGATTTTCCCACCCAGTCTTCCACTAATCAATTGGCTTCTCCCATCCCAGCCTCTTGGGCTTCCATGGGCTCCTCACACCTCCCGACCCTGCTGCAGCCCCAGTGCTGCTGGAGGGAAGCACATCCCACCATGTCAAGGGCTTGCACACCTCTGGCATGAGAAGCTCCCCAGGAATTGTAACCCCACGCTGCTGGCACACCCCGCGGGGGCTGCTGCCACCCACACTGCCCAGGGCACAAGGGCACCCACCACGGCCAGCCGAGGGGTGCACATCCATCCCCTGTGCTCCCGCAGCCCTGGAGCTGGCTCGGGAAAGCCTCCGTTCAGCACCTCTCGCTGGCCAGAGGAGTTCCCTCCCACGTGTGCGCAGGACCCGGGACTGCCACGAACACGGCGAGGACGTGGCTGGGCAGACACCAGCGGAGGATCCTCCTTGCCCGGTGCCCGCCCCGGCTGCAGCAGCTCGGTGTGTGCCGTCGGGGGGCTGCTCTGCCAGAGCCCCTGGGACATGTGCGGTCCCAAACGCATCCAAGCCAGGGCTGCCGTCGCCTCGCCGAGGATGCCCGTCCCGAGGGCCGGGGGACCCCGCCCGGGGCCGCCGGGGCTGCCGTGGCAGAGGGACGGGCTGCGACCCCCGCGGCCCTCAATAAAGCTGCTGTGACCTCCACGCTGCCTCGGCCAGTCCTTCCCGCGGCGCCGGGACAGCGCGGGGCCGTCCCGGAGCTGATCCCGGGGCAGTTCTCAGGGACGGGACCATTCCCGGGGCTATTCCCGGGCTATTCCCGGGGCCATTCCCAGGACCATTCCCGCAGCCATTCCCGGGTTATTCCCGGGCTATTCCCGGGACCATTCCCATTCCCGCTCCCGATCCCGTCGGGGCGGGTCACGTGTCCCGCGGGCAGCACGAGCCGCACACGTGACCGGCCCCCGGGGAGGCCGAGCGGACTACATCTCCCGGCATGCCCCGCGCCACCGCGCACGCGCAGTACGCGCCGGGACGGCGCCCGGCCACCTCCTCCTGCCTCTCGCCCCGCAGCGGGAGCCGCGCACCCGCTCTGGCCCCGCCCCCCTCCCCTTCCATAGGTCAGCTGGTCTGCCGCTCACCTGGAGGGCGGGACCGCGGAGGCGTGCGGGTTTCTGATTGGCCTCCGCTGCTGCGGGGCGGGGCCGGGGCGGAGCGCCGGAAGGCGGAAGCGGAGCATGGCGGCGGGTGCGGGCGGGCTGGCGGCGGCGGCCGCGCTGCTCTTGGCGCTGGCCGGGCCGCGCCCGGCGTTCGCCGAGCTCACGGACGGCAACAGCGAGCACCTGAAGCGGGAGCACTCGCTCATGAAGCCGTACCAGGGTGAGCGCGGGGCCGGGCGGACGCGCCGTGCGCCTCGAGAGCGGCCCGGGCTGATCCGCGCTGTGTTCGCCCCTTTGCAGGCGCGGGCTCTGCCGCGATGCCGCTGTGGGACTTCCAGGGCAGCACTATGGTCACCAGCCAGTATGTGCGCCTGACGCCCGACGAGCGCAGCCGGGAGGGCTCCATCTGGAACCGCGTGGTGAGAGCCCGGGGCGAGGCGGGCGGGGGTCCGGGGCAGCCCCGCCGCCGTGCCCGGCTCTGTCCCTGACGCCGCTGGGGTCTGTCCCACAGCCCTGCTTCCTCAAGGACTGGGAGCTGCACGTCCACTTCAAGATCCACGGAGCCGGCAAGAAGAACCTGCACGGGGACGGGCTGGCGCTGTGGTACACGCAGGATCGGCTGGTGCCGGGTCAGTGCCGGGCATCGGCGGGGCGGCAGCACACCTGCCCCGTCCCGGAAGGCAGCTGGGCAGGGAGGGCCCCCGAGCTCCCTCTGCCTGGTTTCACCAGGTCGGGGTGACGTGTCCTGTGTGTTTTACCCGGGGAGCAGGTGCCCTCCGCCACCTGCCTGGCAGTGAGCAGCTTGTACAGCTCAGAAGTCTCTGAGCATAATTCCTGACCCAGAGCTTTCTATCTCCAATATTCTGTCCTGTTCCAGGGCCTGTCTTTGGCAGCAAGGACAAGTTTCATGGACTGGCTATTTTCCTTGACACGTACCCCAATGATGAAGCGACGGAGGTGAGTGGTCCAGGGAACCTGTGCAGTGCCCAGGAAGCTGTTTTCTTCCTGCTCCAAGTGCTTCATACCCAGGCTAAGGAAAAGTCTCTCCTTACTTGAGCATCATCTGCTCTTCCTGTCCTGGGAACTGGTAAAGGGAAGAGTTTGTATGGGCATTTATGGTGATAAGAAGGTCCTTTCTCCTTGTGCTGCTCTTGGCTACACAGATGTTTCCCAGGCATTTCCTTCTGCACACAAGAGTGGTTACAGGGCTGGTGTAAACCAAGCACCACCTGTTAATGTTCATTCTGAGTGTCATTTCCTGAGCTCTGGGCTTTAGTTGCGCATTCTGTTATGTTTCTGATTTTGTTTTCTCTTTGCAACCTGGGTGTCTCTGAAAGGAACTCCTGGCTTGGCTCTTTGCTCCAGAATTCCTTGTGGTCACAGTACAGATCAGTCCTGTGGGGGCTGAGGGTCTTTTTCTATCCTGCTCTGTGTTTGTAGATCTCATGATGGCACAGGCAGAAAACAAAGCTGTGCTTTGGGGTCTGTACCACCAAAAATGTGATGCTTCAGCCATAAAGCACCTGGAAATGACCCATCTCCCTGTTACCTTGATGCTCATGGGAGGTGAACTGCCTCCAGCTGGCCTCTCCTGGTGTATGAAATGTACTGACTACAAAGCCCTCTCTGTGGTTTTGTTGCTCATTGGGATTTCTGCCCATTCTGGGTCTTGTGCTTTGTTCTTACACTTCTTGTGTTCAAAGAATAACATAGCACTCAGTGCTCTGGTCTGGTTGACAAAGTGGTGATGGGTCACAGGTTGGACTCGATGATCTCAGAGGTCTTTTCCAACCTCAGTGATTCTGTGATTTTTATCCAGCCACTGTCCAAGTCTGGGGCTGTCTCTCCCCTGGCCATGCAGTACAGGGTAGGCTTATTCACGGAATGGGGCTGATAAGAAGGTCACAAATGGGGGCTTGGCTTAGATAGAACAATCTCTGGCTCAGTTTAGAAGCAGCTTTGCGTGGAGAAGCACTGTGATTCCGTGGTCCTGTGCTCCATACCCAACCACAGCTCTGTTGCCATGCTGTGCTCCCATCCTGCTCTCGCTGAGGGCAGGGTGGCTGTGGCTGTGCAGCCCCCCAGCAGCTGCTGTGTGTCCCCCCACAGCGAGTGTTCCCCTACATCTCGGCCATGGTCAACAACGGCTCCCTGACCTACGACCACAGCAAGGACGGGCGCTGGACGGAGCTGGCCGGGTGCTCCGCTGACCTGCGCAACCAGAACCACGACACCTTCCTGGCCGTCCGGTACTCCCGGGGCCGGCTCACGGTGAGACCCATGGGGCACCTGCAGGGGAACCTGCACGTTCAGTGGGGCAGGGCTCAGGGGAGGGAGGTGCCAGAGCAGTAAGTGACCTGGAGATGGTTTTCCAGGCTCATCTGCCTGCCTCTCCAGCAGCTCCAGCTCCAAAGGAGCTGCAGGGTAGTGGTGAGTGTTCCTGGTGTGACCTTGCCTTGGTCTTGCAGGTGATGACTGATGTGGAAGACAAGAATGAATGGAAGAACTGCATTGACATTGCAGGGGTGCAGCTGCCAACTGGCTACTTTTTTGGTGCTTCTGCTGGCACTGGAGATCTGTCTGGTGAGAGGGGGCTTTGCTCAGGAGAATATGTCATGGTTGGAGCCTGGACTAGGTGATCCTGCCTTGGGAGGGGTTTGGACTAGATAATCTCCAGTCATCCCTTCCAACCCCAACTATTCTGTGACAATAACAGTGTGGATGCACTGGATAGCTTCCATGGCTTCCTTTCCCTGAACTGTTCACCAGGTTTTTGCAACCCTCTTGAGTAGGGACCTGTGGCCAAGGGAAGGAGTCACTTGATAGCCAAGGAACGTCTTGGATTGCAGTTTGATACCTAGGGATGAGGGTGGCTTGAGAGGGAAGGAGACTGGACCTGGGAGAGCAGGGTCTGAGGGGTGCTTGAAGTGCCTGGACACCTCTCAGAGCTTCTGACAGTGTTTGGTGCTGATGACTGTTCCCCAGACAATCACGACATTATCTCGATGAAGCTGTTCCAGCTCATGGTGGAGCACCCTGTAGAAGACGAGACTGTTGACTGGACCAAGATCGAGCCAAGCGTCAGCTTCCTTAAATCCCCCAAAGGTGAGTCTGCAGGCTTCGAAAACCTTCCCTGGGGGATTGGAATGTTGGCGTTGGAGCTGTGACATCCTGTGAGACACCGAGAGCTTGGGTCGGTCCCATTAGCTGTTCTTGCCTTTTCAGACAACGTGGATGACCCGACGGGGAATTTCCGAAGCGGGCCGCTGACTGGCTGGAAGGTGTTCCTGCTCCTGCTCTGTGCACTGCTGGGCATCATCGTCTGCGCCGTGGTGGGAGCCGTGGTCTTCCAGAAACGCCAGGAGCGGAACAAGCGTTTCTACTAGTGGAACACCTGTGCCCAAACCCATCTTTTCTATGGGGAGCTGTAAAAACTGTGGTTTCTAAACGCTGTTTCTGAGAAATACCAGAAGTATTTTCTTACCTGTCTGTTTGGCTGTAACCCCCTGCCTGGCCCTTGGCCTCCAGCGGATTGGACCGAGGGGGGTGATGCCCTCTGGACCCCCAGAGCTGTGGTGTGGGAGCCTGGAGGTCGCTCCCCAGTTTTTCCAGCGCTCCCCCTGCCAGCTGAGACCTGCCGTGCTGCCTGGGGCTGGTGTGAACGTGAGGGGCTGTGGGGAGGGGGCTGTGAGTGGGGCATTAAAGGACTGACACCAGGTGTGCCTCTGGCTCTGTTTGAGTGGGGAGAAGGGGGACTCTACTCGGAGGGAGGATGGGAACCTCCGGATCTGGGGGGATTTAGCGAGTTGGGAGTCGGGGACTGTGCTTTTTCTGGGGGTGGGTCCCAGCTTGGTGTGGAGGCAATCCTGGGGAGGGTCCCGAAGGAACCGGGGTGGGGGGAGGCGGGGGGTGGTCCGTGTTCTCCGTGCTCTCCGGTGGGCAGGGCATGGCAGGGGGATGCCCGTGCGGGTCCCGAGCAGGGGGGCGCGGCGGGGCTGGGGGATGTCCTCGGCCGTCGGTGCCGCCCCGCCCCGTTCCGCCGGCGGAAGGGAAGCGGGGCCGTGTTTCCGGGGGAGCGGCGGGGCAGCCAGCGTGTCCCCGGGGCTGGGGACCGGGACCGGGACCGGGACCGGGGCCATTGCCATGGGCCCGGCCCGCCGCAGGGACGCGCTCCGGCTGCGCGGCGGAGGGTGAGCCCGGGGGGACAGCGGGGGACACGGGGAATGGG
>JAWWEE010000025.1:14919965-14952698 GCA_035221455.1 Xenops minutus
CGTGGGCGGCCGGGGGGGGCTGGGCGGGGCTGGGCGGGGCCGTGGGGGGCCGTGCGGGGCTGTGCGGGGATGCGGGGCTGTGCGGGGCCCCGCGCTCGCCTCCCCGCAGCGCCCCCCGCACGGCCCCGCCGGTCCCTCCCGCGTGGAGTGGGAAAGGGAGAGGGTTTGTGGCCGCATCCTGCCCGGGCACGGCCGGGGCCGGGAGCAGGTCCCGAAGGAGCCGGGCTGGCCGGACCGGTGTTTTGGCGCCTGCAGGGTGATCCCTCCCTGCCCCGGGCAGGACACCTTCGGGCTCCCCCGGCGCTTCCCAAACCTCCCCCAGCCTGACCTACTTCCTCGGCCGCCTGTGCCGGGAGGAGCCGCTGCGGGGCTCGGCCGAGCTGCTCCCCAACCCGGGGGCCGGCTGAGCATCCTCTCCCGCTCCGCACCGCCGTGGGAACACCGCTGTCCCCCATCCCCGGGCACCGCTGGCACCGCAGAGCCCTCCAGAGGGACCACCCTGGTACCCTTGGTGGGGTGCCGGTGCCCGGAGCAGGTGCTGGGCTCGCAGAGGGAGGTGACAGCACAGGCTGGGAGCTGTCAGACAGGTTTGTGCGTGGCAGCAATTAAAAGCGGGGTGTTTGTTTACCCGGCGCGTGGTGCTGAGAACCAGGGCAGTTTCCTGGGTGTAGCCCGGCCCCGGAGCCCTCGGCGGCGCTGGGAGCCGTGCCGGGGGCTGTGCCTCGCCCCTGCCGCGCTCGCCGCGTCCCCTGCGCTGCTGCGAGGCCACTGTCCCCCTCCCTGGCGCTGGGGAGCCAGAGCCGAGGCCGAAGGCATCCTCTCATCCTGCTTCCCCCGGCCACCTGCGCAGGAAGCTGCATTGTCCTTGCAGCATCCTGCCCCTCCGCACCGCCCTCGCTCCGTGTCCGGCCGCGGGGCCCCCGGCACGCACACAGCAGCTGGGCTGCGGCTGCAGCATCCCTGCCTGCCCGGCGCTGCGCTGGGAGTGCCCTGCGTGGGGCTCTGTGCAGCTCGCCCTGCCCGGTGCAGGAGCCCGTGCTGTGCTCGAAGGGTCCCCGCGGTGCCGGGGAGGTGCCCGTCCCCTGCGCACCTGGGGCAGGCCGAGCTGATGGGCATCCCCAGGGGCGTTTTGGGGAGGTCTCCAGAGGGTGCGTGGCCCCAGAGGTCTCGGCGGGGCGCGGGGGTGCTGCTGGGCTGGGGCTGGGGCTGGCGCCAGGCCCGGGCAGGTGCTGCCGGCTCCCGAACTCGCCCGCCTGGCTGGGCGGCAGGTGCCTGTTCTGGTGGCAGCCCCGGCCGCGGGCGGGAGGTGGGGCTGGGTGTGGGTGTGGGAGGGAGGCACTGCCCCACGGAGGGGGGGGCAGCAGCGGGGAGCCCCCGCCCCGGCGTGTGCTGCACCCTGGCACCCCCTTGCCCGGCTCCTGGCTCCCCCAGGGAGCTGCACGGGAGATGGGGGGTCTGTCCCCAGTGCCAGGAGCCTGGGTGGGCCGTCGGGGCTGGCTGGGAATGAGGGTGCCAGGGGTTTCACGGCCCAGCATCACTGACTCTGTCTCTCCCCCGGCAGTGCTGGTACTGGGCTGTTCTCTAATCCTCCATGGCAGCAGCACAGGGTCCTGTGACCTGTGAGCCCGACACCCGTGTCCTCGGCACCTACCTCTCCTCGGAGCCCGTCGGTGTTGTTGGCAGCATGGGCAGCGTGGGCAGCCTGGTGGAGAAGCAGGATCTGTCCCCCCTGGAGCTGCGGGCCCCGCTGGGGGGCTCGCGGGGGCTTCGGCAGCCCGACGGCTTGTTGCGGAAGGGGCCGAGCCAGCGGGAGCTCTTCGGGTACCTGCACGGGGCCAAGAAGGAGATGCGGTCGGAGCGGAAGCACCAGACGTCAGGTACCTGCTACAAGAGGGACTACGAGAGTGACCGCGAGAACCGGTCCCCCGAGCGCTGCTCCCGGGAGCATCACCGTGGGGCAGACTTCTCCAAGAGCTCCCTGCCCGAGCGGGGCCGCTTCGACAAGGTGAGGCTGTGGGGCACCGTGTGGGATTCTGGACTATGTCCTGGTCTGCGAGAGCAGAACAGTCCATGCTCCCCTGGATGGGGTGTGGGGATTTGAGGATGTTCAGGGATACGTGCCTGGGAGTAAGAGGGTTCTCCCTGGCTGTGGGGGCTGTTGGGCTCGTGCTGACCCTGCTCTTGTTTTTCAGTGCCGTATCAGGCCCTCAGCCTTCAAGGCGGTGGCTGGGAAGGGGCTGGTCTCCATGCAGGGCCTGTCCTCATCCAAGGGGCAGAAGTTGTCCAAGAGCAATGGCAGCCTGCACACGCTGCTGTCACAGAGCAGCACAGCAGCCCCACAGCAAGGCCCGCTCCGCACCCACCTTCTCCACGCCATCAGCCTGGATGAGGCCTCTGACTCCAGCCACAACTCCATCCAGAGTTTCCCGTCCTACGGCTCCCGCCTCAAGCCTGCCCAGAGCCAGTTCAGTGCCTCCATGGGCCACATCAACCACATTGGGGGCTCCTTGGACAGGGTCTCCCGGAGCCCCAGGGACCCCCTGGCCCCTGAGAAGGTGCCCCTGACCTGCAAAAGCATGGCCACGCTGAGCCGGCTGCAGAGCCCTGGCGAGCCCCCCCCGCCCTATGAGTTCTCCTACTCACTGGAGGACGCGGTGAAGCAGCTGGAGGACCGGCTGCAGGAGACAGGAGGGGAGCTGCGGCAGCTCAAGAGGAGCCTCAGTGAGACTGAAGACCCCTTCACACAGGTGAGCCTGTGTGACCCTTCACACAGGGGCTGGGGCAGCGGTGGGTGCACCAGGCAGGGCTGTGGGGCAGTCATGTCTGGGTGGAAGGAGCGGTGAAGGAGCTGCCATAGTGGGCGATAGATTGGGAATGCCCAAGTGTGGGAACACCCAACATCACAGGACATTTTGGGATCCCTCCCTGGGGCTACGGACTCTGACCCCTGTCTACCTGTGCTGGCAGGTGTTTGAGGACAAGCAGCGGCTGTGGCTGGATGAGCTGGAGGACCTGAAGCAGATGTACATGGCCCGGCTGCAGCAGGTGATGCAGCAGGCGCAGCGCGGGCAGCGGGCACTGCAGCTGCAGCTCTACAAGGCACAGCAGGAGAAGAAGCGGCTGCAGGAGGAGCTGAGCCTGCAGCAGTGCCAGTGTGAGGAGACCAAGCTCCGGCAGTCCCAGGGCGAGCGTGGCAGCCCCAAGCTGGAGGAGACCAAGTGGGAGGTGAGTCCCCTTCCTTCCCTCCCTGTCGCCACCCTCCTGGCAGTGGTGCCCTGCTCCAGTGTCACTTGTGGCTGCAGGATGGGGGGGATGAGCCAGGTGTGATGCTCATGGTCTCCTGGGAGGACAGTCTCGGGTGCTGCCACCCCTGGGGTCCTGCTCTCCCAGCCCTTCCTCACTGCTTGCCTGTGCCCTGCAGGTGTGCCAGAAGGCAGCAGAGATCTCCCTGCTGAAGCAGCAGCTCCGGGACACCCAGGAGGAGATGGCTCAGAAGCTGGGTGAGATCTTCAGCCTGAAGACGCAGCTGCGGGAGGCCAAAGCAGAGGTCCAGGCCAGGGACTCCCAACTGGCACAGCTGGCAGACTCCTTTCAGAGTCCCACAGAGCCCAACAGCTCGATGCCCCTCGGTGATGACCCCATGCCGTCGTGCCAGGACTTCCCTGGCTGCGAAACTGATGACTCCAAGTGCCGGGGCCTCCACAGTGACCCGGCAGAGCCCCTGGAGCGACAGGTGGAGTGGCTGTGGGCAGAGCTGCTGCGGGAGCGGCGCCAGGGCCAGCTGCAGGCTGTGAACTTTGAGCTGGAGAGGAAAACCTGGCAGGAGGAGAAGGAGAAGGTGCTGCGGTACCAGCGGGAGCTCCAGGCCAGCTACATGGAGATGTACCACCGGAGCCAGGCGCTGGAGCGGGAGCTGCGGCAGCTGCGGTCGGAGCCCAGGGATGTCGGGACCGACTCACCCTGGATCGAGCGGGTGGAGTCCTCGAAGATCTGAGGGGTGGGATGCCAGTGGGACTGTGAAGGGGGAAGGTCTCTTGCTGCTGCAACGGGACGATCTCAGGGTGTGCACAAGGACTGGCCGCTCGGCGCTGCCCTGGGCTGAAGGACTGATTGCAACAAGGGAGCTTTTCCTTGCAGCGCTTCAGGCCCTTCTGGTGGGGGTCTCTGGAGAGCAGGGGGGGGGGTCATCTGTGCCAGGGTGGGGGTCTTGCATGTGCCCCGTGCTCTGACTCCAGGAGCGTTTGCCCTGTGATTCCTTCTGCCATGGGGGCAGAAACCAAGCGCCCTGTGAGACATTCCCTGTCCCTCCTGCTCTGCTGCCCGTTCCTACAACCCAGTAACTTAATGTCATGTGAGGAGGCTCAAGCCCTGTCCCCACCCCACTGCCTTGCTGTGGGGGTTCCACCTGCTGTTCTCAGTTGTCACCTTGTTAGCAGGGCCCTGGAGCTCCTGGTGCCGCTGGGAAGGCAGAAGAGGAAACCCTGACGAGTGCTGGTGCTGCTGGGAGGGGGCAGCTGCCCCAGCACCTCTCTTGGGGCTTCCCATGTCCCCACTGTGGGGCTGCTCTGCAGTGGAGGTGGTTGACACAGCTTTCGGGCTGAGAGGGGTCAGTGCCTCATGCAAGGAGGGGTAGGAACTGGTGCCCTGACGCACTGGGAGGAATTGGGGAGGGGAACAGGACTGGGGCACGTGGGCAGGGATGTGCCCGATCTGGGGAAGAGGCCAGGGTCTCCCCACCCAGGGTGGGTGAGGGGGACTGGGGGGAGAGCCAGGGTGCTGGAAGGAAGGAGCCCTGCTCCATGTCTGTAACATTCCTGCAATAAACCTGTATTTCTCTCTCCCAGCCTCCGCTTCCCTTGGGGTTTGGGGGGGATTTTGGCTGTGTGGGCGGGGGGCTGCAGGCCAGCCTGGGCCTGCCCAGCGTGGGGGCCCCACCCTAGCACGGCTGTGTTAGGGTGGGCGGCACAACCAGTCCGGGGCATTGCGGCATGGTGAATCACAGCTGGGCTGGGGGTGGTGCCCCTGGAGTGGTTTAATGCAGTGGGGTACCCCCCAGCCCTCCTGCCCCGAGCACCAAGACCACGTTCTACAAACCCACAAATACCTTTATTCACCCCCACAGCGCTCCCCACCCCCCCAGTCAGTGCTCTCGGCAGTGTCCCCACAAATGGCCACATGGCCCCTGGCCAGAGGGACGGTGATCTGTCCCTGGCTCTTCAAAGTGGCAGGGGAAGAGCTGATACTTCCTCCTGACACTCTTCGTAGGCCTCCTGGTACTCCTCGTGGGGCTTGATCATGATGACACAGGTGGGGCGCTTCGAGCCGGCCGCAGCTCCCAGGTCCTGTGGGAACAGTGAGGCTGTGGGGTGCCAGGTCTCTTCCCAGGGGAGAGGCTCGGGACCAGCTCACTGTATGTCCTGGTCTAATGTAGGGAGCTCTCCCTGCCAGCCCATCAACCCCAAGCTCTCCAGATCTCTGCTGGGTTAAAGAGTCCTTTTCCCAGCTTGTCTCCTACAAGCTGGAAGCAAAGTCTTGGGCTGGCAGCTGGTGCAAGGGCTTGGCACTTGGGTCATATGTCGTACTTCTTCCCCAGAGTGGGATTTGCAGAGCTGTCTGCATGATGCTGAAGCTCCGAGGACATCCCCCCTTCCAACTTCCAGCCTGCAAAGGGGGTGCTGATCCCAGCTCACAAATGAGGAGGGAAAAATTGTCCTGGCTCTGTTCCAGAGCTCCTGACTCAATTGTGACAAACATTTCTGTGATCCCGTATCATTTCTGTGATCTCTATATCTATTCTGCCCCAGCCAGAGACAAGCACCAGGTTCTATACTTGGGCACCAGATCTGCACCTCCCCAGGATGGCTCCAGTCATAGCCTGGACTCCTCATGGGGGCTGGTTCCCCCCCAGCACTCACCGATTTGGAAGGGATGTATGCGTAGGGGAGGCTCCTGTCCTCGCACATGATGGGGATGTGGCAGTACACATCGATGGGCAGCGTGTCCCCAGCCAGCACCACGATCCTGCAAGGACAGCCGTGTCAGTGGCCGGCCTGGGCCAGCAGGGCCGCGGGGCTGGGGCTGCACTTACCCCTTCTCGCCCTTGTTGATGAACTTCTGCACCTCCTTCACACCGCGGCGGATCTGCTTCTGCTTGGCCGCTGCAAGAGAACCACAGCGAGGGGCTGAGAATCACAGAATGAGGGGCTGAGAGAGAGAACCACAGCGAGGGGCTGAGAGAGAGAATTACAGATTGAGGGGCTGAGAACCACAGTGAGGGGCTGAGAGAGAGAACCAAAGATTGAGAAGCTGAGAGAAAGAACCACAGTGTGAGGGGCTGAGAGAATCACCGAATAAGGGGCTGAGAGAGAGAGAACCTCAGCGAGGGGCTGAGAGAGAGAATCACAGAGTGGGGGGCTGAGAACCACAGTGAGGGGCTGAGAAAATCAGAGAATGAGGTGCTGAGAATCACAGAATAAGGGTCTGAAACAAGACAATGAGGGGCTGAGAGAGAGAACCACAGTGTGAGGGGCTGAGAGAATCAGAGTGAGGGGCTGAGAGAGAACCACAGTGTGAGGGGCTGAGAGAATCAGAGTGAGGGGCTGAGAGAGAACCACAGTGTGAGGGGCCGCGACAGAACCGCGCCGTGAGGGGCCGCGCCGCCGCCATGCCCCGGCCGGGCCCCGCCCCCGCCATGCCCCCGCGCCGCCACACCTTTACCTTTCTTGATGCACTTGTAGAGCTTCCTCGTGAGCTTGCGGGAGGCGAGCGGCTGCGCGATGGGGTTGAGGAACTCGAGCTGCTCGCGGTAGGAGCGCTCGGGGGCCGCCTCCGCCTCGGCCGCCGCCTCGGGCCCGTCCCGCGCCATGGCCGCGCGCGCCGCTTCCGCCGCCGGGGCACACGGCCGCGCGCGCCCCGCCAGCCAATCGGAAACCGCGATGGCGCTGACCGACAGCCGCGCTGTCCAATGGCAAGCGGCCATTTATCGCCCCGCCCCTCCCCCCTCCCGCGTAGCCCCGCCCCCGCCCCGTGGCCCCCGGTCTGGTTCCAGTTCGAATTGCAGTCCCAGTTCAGATTCTAGTCCCGGCCCCAGTCCCAGTGCCAATCCCAGTCTCAGTCTGAATTGCAGTCCTGGCCCCAGGCTCAGTCCTAATCTAGTACCAGTCCCAGTTCGAATTCCAGTACCAATCCCACTCCAGTCCTAGTTTGAATTCCAGTCCCAGACCTCAATCCCAGTTCAAATTCTAGTCCCAGTCCCAGTCCCAGTTTAATCTAGTCCCAGTCCCAGCCCCTGTCCCAGTGCCAATCCCAGTCCCTGTCTGAATTCTGGAGCTGGCCCAGTCTCAGTCCTAATCTAGTACCAGTCCCAGTTTGAATTCCAGTACCAATCCCAATCGAGCCCCAGTTCGAATTCCAGTACCAATCCCAATCGAGCTCCATTTCGAATTCCAGACCCGGCTCCAGTCCCAGTCCCAGTCCCAGTCCCGGCTTGTCCCAGTCCCAATCCCGGTCCCAGTTCAAATTCCAGCCCCGGCCCCAGAACGGAATCAGACACGCCACAACAAGCTTCAACATGGGCCTTTACTGGGTGTGGTTGGTGCCGCGACGCTCAGCCCGCCCTGAGCCCAGCCCAGCCCAGCCCAGAACGCTGTGGGCCAGCATTGTCCCTGTGCCTGGGGTGCAGCCAGCCCCCCTCCATCCCACTGCCCACAAACTGGATTTTCTCCCTTGTTTTCCATCCCAGCGAACTTTTCCCCCCACAGAGCTACATTGCTGCTTCCCCCAAACAGAAATGGAGGCTTCCAACATGGTGCCCCTCCAAGAAACTGCTTTGACCCTTATCCCATCAACCCAGCAGCCACGACTGGGGACGATGAGCTCTGCCTGAGGCCACGGCAGCACATCCTGAGCCACAGAGACTATGCTGCTTCAAATGGAAGTGGCCTCAGACGTGGCTTGTTACCTTCTCCCTCACTCCAGCATATCCCCAGAGCACAGGGAGGCTTCAGCCAGAAGCTGCAGCTGCTCCAAGACCTCTCGCTGCATCTCCACAGCAATGTGGAACACATGATGGTCTGAGCTGTTGTACATCACTGCGTTCTGGAACATGAGCATGAGGTCACACTGGAACTGGATCATGGATTGAATGTGTCCCTTTGACAGCCTTCTCTTTATGCTGGTTAAATCCATGGGTCTAGGAAACAGAGAGAGAAGGAGAATTGAATTGCAATCCAGGGCCAGGCATCCTCTGGGCTCTGCATGAATGTGATTATTCTCATTTCAGGGTGGCCTTGAAAACAGAGCTATTTTTGATCAATTTTACTGCTCAGGAAAAAGAGGGAGAGTGAGAAAGGCTTTTCTTCCAAGTCAGACAAAAGTTAACTTCAGCCAATGCGACACTTGCCATCCAATCATTTTGGCAGGTCATTAGCTGTCACCTCTGAAACAAATGTGACGCTGAGCTCCGGAGAAGGCAAGCGGTAATTAGTCTTCATGAAGTCAATCCAGGTCTTAGTGGAGAAAGAAAAGTTACTAAAATAGGTATCCATTAAACCCCCTTAAAATCAAATGGTGCCACCAGCAAAAATAGCAGTACTGGTAAGGGGAACACGATAGGGAATAAATATTACTTCCCTTATTTTGACAGAATGGGAAAATGAATGGCTGCAGAGAGGATAACTGTGACCAGAATAGAACATGATTCAGCTCTGAAAAATGCCCTTAATCTCTCTGGGAAATATTGTTATGACCCACTTCTGTGCTGAGAGTGAAACATCTGGGGCGCAGGCAGGTGAGGAGGGGGCATTGCCTGAGGCACATCCCAGCATAGGGAGAAGGGATCCAGCTCCTGCTGAGCTGCATCCCCTGCCCAGGGACTGTGCCTGGGGCAAGTCAGCCATGCAATGCCTGCAAAGGGCAGGCACAATTCGCACCAGCTCCAGAGTCAGTGCCAACTTCCAGGTTCTAATTACCCAGAAGGGAGTTTTAATAAAAGAAATCAGTGGGAGATGCTGGTGACAGCCAAACTCTGGAAAAGGAGGAAGGAAACCATCCCACTGGGCCTTTGGAAACCATAAATGAGAGAAAAAACCCCAGAGAAATCAACTAGTGAGCACTTCCTCCATAAACTCACCTCTTTACCACATCCCTGTATCCAGGGGCCTGTTTCTCTGACACTGGTTTCAGGAACGGGCTGCTGTATCTACAGGGACAAAGACAAAGAATATTCTGTGCCTACCTCTGCACCAAAGAGAGCACAGTGGGACATGGAGCAGTGCTTCCCTCTCCCTGCCTGCCACAAGGGCCACAGCCAGTCCTGTGCCAGCTGTGTAGGAAGCAGCATTTAGGCTCTGCCACATTAAGCAGAGGAAATAAATATGTAGCGTTCTCTCCAACATGTAGCTGTTCCCAAAGTAAAGCCCTGGTGAGACAGGCCAGCCTCTGGGGAGGGGAGGACAAGGCCTGGTGACACAGGAGCTGGGACTCAGGGCAGCATCCAGGACATGTTGATCCAGCCCTCTGCTCCCACGTACCTGTGACCGGCTATCGTCCTCCAGATGGTCAGGAGAGTTCTCTTGAAGAGTAAATGCTGGAGGGGGTTATTCAAGCTTGGCTCCACCCTGTGGAGTGAAGGTATTGCCAGATCATCACACTCGAGATGAAGTGGGAGGTGGCAATTCTGCTGCCATCCACCATATCCAGGTGGATGAAGCTACAAAAAACCTCTGAGTGTGCTAGTGGGAGCATCCTGCATGGGAATGAACAACTAAACATTCAGAATGCAGGAAGATGCAGGGCAACGGGGAAAAACAAGAGCTGAGATAAAGGGCAGGATAAAACTAGATAGAAAACCTCATGCTACTCTGCAGTTTAGAACTTTACTGAGGTAATTTTAAAGAACTTTCTCATTCCAACTCCCCCCCCTCCCCCAGTACTTTTTCCTTTGGAAGGCAGCCCAGGTGATCACCGGTAGCAGAGCCTGCATGTGACTGACACATCTGCACCTGCTTAAAGGAGGTTGGTAATGCCTCTCTCAGGAGCTGGACTGTGCACTGCCTGACAGAGCCCCGTGCTCAGCTTACACATAGTCTGTTTGCCTCAAGAAACATGTATTTTCCATTTAATCTCTTATTTAATCTCTGCTCTTCTCTCTTCATCTTAGGATCAATGCCTCAAAATACTGGCAGATCCAGATAGCACAAGTTACCTCCTTCCTTCCTGTTCTCCTTGGCTATCTCACCTTCCTGGATGTGACCTGTGCCATACACTTGTTCACTTGTGTGACAAGGAGAATGACTCTGTTCTGCTGCACCTGCAAGAGAGCAGAACCAGCTACTTACAGGTCTGTGTTGGGAGGGCTTGTGGAGTCCAGCACTGGGGCTGCAGAGGTGCTGTCACTGCCATCTTGATCCTGGGCCTGAGCACTCATCTCCTGTGGATGCAGCTCACCTAAAGCTTGTTCTCCAGGTACCTCTGGAGTCTTGTCCTGAGGAGCACAGAGGAGGATACATCTAAAATGGCAGCCCATCACCTGAGTCCTTTATCTAGAAGCCAGCCTGCTGCACATCCCTTTACTGCATCCAGGCTCAGATGGGAGTTCACTTGCTCTCTTATTCTGAGGATGATGTTTCACCTTAGTCAGACCTTCCCTGTGCTGCTCAGCACTAATAACAGCTAGGTCTGATCTCCTGGATCATATCCACCTCTGGCTAACACAAACCCTGTGGAGCTGCCCAGTGTTGTGTCTGTCTGTTCTTTGGTAAGAGTCATAGGTGTAGAGAGGGTAATCAGGACCTGAGGTAAGGCTGCCTCAAGCTTGTTAAAGCTCGAGATACAGATAACAGGATCCCCTAGAGAACAAGGTTGTTTCCCCAGAAACTCCCACATGAATATGACAAGGAACAGACTCATCCAGGAAGGAGAGTGGTGCTGTTGTTGTACTGATTTGCCAATAAAATGTAGAATGGTGAGAGTAGAGAGGGAGACGTTTTGAAGTCCAGATGTGGGATTATATGAAGGGGTACCTCAGAATCCTCAACAGATCTGAAGCATGGGTAGACTTCTCAAGGAGAAACTGGACACTACGCTGTGTTTGGCTTTGACCACTAGGAGAACTGCGAGAGAACTGTTGGGAATAACAGCAGTTAAGAACAGAGTAACTGCTAGGAATAACAGTGTTCTGCCAGAACAGGTGAAAACCCTGGAAGATATTTGTTTCCAATGTCCAAGTTTGCAAGTGAATGAGTATGGTAAAATGGCAGTGTTCTTCCACTGCTATGTTACCTGTCCAGGAATACTTTGAAGGCTGGTGGGAGCCCACAGTCCCCTAGACACAGGACTGATGCAAACCCAGGCTAAACAGTGCCTGCTTCCAGGACATGATGGTCCCCAGGGGCAGATGGTTATTGCTGGCACAGCCACGTGGGCCTGAAACCAGTCAAGCTGTGCTGCAAAACACAGCAATTAGAACAAGGCAAGTATTCCAGCCTTGCCTTAAACCTGAGAGCAGCCTGCCAGCTCTCATGAGTCACCTTTACACTGCCAAGGAGCAATTCCTCCAACTCAGATCTGAGGGTTTGATCTGTAAAAAACTTCCTGTTTATAAAGATACACAACCATACATAAAAAGCACCCCTCCCTCATACATTTCTCCTGTATTCCCCTCCCCACTGTCTCCTCCTGTGTGTCCCTGTCTCCCTGCTCAGAACCTGGGACTCTCCCACCTCTTCTAAAACTGGTTTCCTTCACTGTCTCTTGTCTCTCATCCAGGACCAGAGGCTCTTTTAGGACCACCACTATCCTACCTCTCTTGCCCAGAAGTGGTCTTTCTCATCTTCTGCCAGGATGTGTAGTTGACTACCCTCTGCTACCAGGACTGCTGTTCCTGTGGTCTTTTCCTGGCACCTCACATCTTCCCCGTCATTCTTCCTCCCTGAGCCACAATAATCCCACTGAGTCTGTGATGACTCTGTGATGCTAATGCAGAGAGATTCCAACATCTGGGTTACCTGCAATACAGTGATATATTACTTCAAATTGTGAAGGCAAAAGGGAGAAGAAATAAACAGCACAAATGCTATTTTTGCATTCACTCACGAATGCCTTTCCATTTTTAGGAATCCTTGCAAAATCTTCTGATGAAGCCCTGTGTTATTATTACAGTGTCAGTTCACTGACATTTCTGTGCTTTAGGGTGAGCTGTGTTTTGGCAAAGCAGCTCCCTAGTTGCAGTGCCAGCTCCAAATGGGAGGAAGGGCTGAGCTTGAGCCAGGGAGTGAGTGAACCCAGGGCATCTGCTGTGCCCCCAGACTGTTCGTGTGTGTAGGCAGCTAAGTGCCCTGAAATCCCCAATTTTTCAGGAGGGTCTGAACTATGTTGCCCACCTTCCAGTGATCCAAACAGCCCTACCTCCAAGAGAAACTGGAGAAGATTGCTGCTTTCGTGTGGCTTCTCTGCCTCTTGGTAATCTTCACTATCATTCTCACAGAGAGGCTCACTCAAACCCAGCTCACAGTGTGCCTCTTGGCTGCTCTCCTCTACCTTTTCCATGACCACCTCTTCAACATTTCTCCAGCTCCTCATGCCCAGATCCAAGCTTGACTCCCAGCTGAGAAGAGACTGGACATCACTGTTCTCTGACTTGATGGGAGACTCTGTCTCAGACTTCCAGGATTGGCCCATCTGCAAGCAATAAAAAGAGAGACAGCAATTTCTTTCTACCCTGATCCAGAACCTATTTGTGACACACTTGGAGAACCCCAGCATGGGCAGGACTCTGAGGTGAGCAGTCTGGATCTATTCAGTCCATACCTGAGCCCCACACACAGCACGTGCCAGGGCTACAGCTCTGCAACACAAACTGCTGCTCCAGAGCAACTGCATTTCAGGTTTTCTGGTGCTTTTGCTGTGCTCTCCCCCTGCCCAGGGGTTGGTGGGTCACTGTGCTCAGGGCACGTTGAACTGGCTGGGAGCGCATGGCTTTGCTGGATGCTCCATGTTTAAGGTGCTGAAGGCATCCAGCAAGGTCAAACTGAGTCCTGCTGGGGCTCCTCAGCTGCTGACTGTCGTGAACAACTAGTGACTCCAAGGGCAACTCACTGAAATTCCCTTTGCTGCCCCTTGAGAACTTTTTATACTATAAGTAACTTATTACAAACCTGAGAGATACACTGTTTTGAAAGGGACAGGTGTGATTTATCTGGATGGTGATATCTCATGTAGCTGAGTCAGAAGAATTATAACCCTGCACACATACACACTGACAGAGGACAGTTCTACACATTTCAGAAAATAAAAATTAACAATCTCTTAAGAAGGAAGAAACTATTCATTTAATTTCTGTTCCTTAGTCCATGCCTAAGTATCTTCTACTGCACTAGTCCACTGTTTCTGTAAGCCTGTTGCTTGCAGAGTCACAGTAACAGAATAAATATGTGAGAAAATCTGTATCTTGCCACTGCATGGAGCTGCCCGGATGCTGCACCTATGGAGAATTCTATGCATTAATTAATAGTGTCTTTAGAGTTTTCAGTTAATTATGTACAACCTAATTTTTTCAGAGTTTTGAACAAGCACATTTCTCACTCGTTGCCTTTTGTGTTCTCAGGACTGCTAGAACAGCTCCAAATACAGCTTACAGTGCATAACTGGGAGAAATAATCCATTGGGTTTGGGGATGAGAAAACTGGTTTGCTTCTTCTATGAACTTGCAAGCAGAGTTAGGATGTGACAGACTGTCCTTCTGAAACCTCTTTCAAAGTTAACTTCAGTGGAAGCAGACGAAATTTGATGAGGTAAGAGATAACATTACCTGCTCTCGGCTTCCAGAGTTGGTGTTTGGCAAACAGTTGGGCAAACTGAGATTTCATCTGAAGAGGAAGCCTGTGCCTAAAGCGCTGTTCTGCACCCTCAGCAGAGCTGGGCACACACAGAATTGGCCACCACAGCTCAGCTGAGAAACAGAAAACTCTTACCCAGGGTAATCCGATCTCCTGTGATCATCCTGCTGTACTCCCATTGAGAGGGTTTAAAATCAGGAAGCCCAGGGAATTTGGGTATAAGCATTGATTAAAGAGATCTTCAGCCTTATGTTCAGTTTTCCCAAATCTTGGAAGACTCAAGATGCCACAGAGTAGAACAGCAAGACATGATGAGTGAAATAATCCCAGGCTGCTCAGCTCCACACCAATTCTGGACCAAGTGATTTTAATTAAGAACTGCCTGACAGTTCTTAATTATGTTGGCCACATAAATCACCAGTAAGGAAACTTTCTCAAATTGGAAAGTTTTAGTTCACTTTGCAGAGATCAGACACTGTGCAAGCCTTGCTAATCTGAGAAAAAGCTCTTAGAAATCAAAAAGAGAGTCTTTAAAAAGAACTTCCATGTCAAAACAAGAAAAATGATAAAAGCCTGAACTCTAATAAATGAAATGTAAAATCCATATAAAGTAGGCAAAAAAAAAAAAGGAAAAAGAGAACAATTTGCTAAAGACATAAAAGCAAATAAAAACAAGCCTCATCAAAAACATCAGAAGCAGAGAACTGACAGATGATCAGGGGGGATGACGCATGATCAGTGCCAAACATCTCAGTGGAAAATAGGGCCAGTTGGAAAAACCAAATTAATCATCGTTATCAGCACTGCCACAGAGGAGATCACGAGACCTTCTCTTGGGACGGGTCTGAGAGATGGTTTCTAATTAAAATGTCAACAGGGGAGGTTTTAGAACAGTTTAAGGGAGTGGGTAAACCATAGAACCCATTGGGATTCGCTCATGAGTCCTAAAGAAGCTTAAATATAACGTGACCAAGCCTATGCTGTGCAACCTGTCATTTAAATTTAAGAAAACCAGAAAGGAGTGACTGTTTTATCTGTCTGTAGAAGGGTGGGTGTTGGGAGATAAAGCACAGTAAAACATCAGCTCTCTACCAGACAGATTAGAACAAAGTATTAGGAAGAACAGAATTAGTAGCCAGAGCATGAGATGATGAATTGGGAAGGAGGCAAAGGGGCTCTGTAGAGAAAATCATATCTTAAGACTTTTAAAGCTCTTAAACATCATTAAAGACTATTAAAATGTCATGGGACAAGGGAAAAGGTTGAGAAAAAAATACCTGGTTAAGAAAAGAAACAAAGGGCAGGAAGGAACGTGATGCTTGCCACAATGAAAGCAAGTTATTTGTGGGCCTGATAAAGGTCCTCTCATGTGCTGCACCTTCAGTTTTCCAAGAAGGACAAAGGCAGGGCAGAGTGTTACAGAGAAGATGGAGCCAAACTCTTCTCAGGGACCAAGAGTGAAAGCAGGAAGCAGTGATGACAAGTTGCACCAAAGGAATTTCAGACTCAGTATAAACTAAGTATTTACTCCACAAGGGTGGGTAAACACTGAAACAGGTTGTCCAGAGGTTTTAGGGAATCTCCATTCCTGATTTTCAAAATTTGACAAGTCTACCTTTGAAGCTGGCTGTGTTCTGAGCAGCAGGTTGGAGTAGAGGAATGCAGAGGTCCTTTAGAATCATGGAACGGGTTGGGTTGGGAGGGCTCATTAAAGGCCCCCCTTGCAATGAGCAGGTGCTCTTCAACTAGTCCAAGTTGCTCAGAGCTTGGTCCAACGTGACCCCAAACACTTTCAGGGAGGAGGCATCTACAGCTTCTCTGGGCAACCTGTGCCAATGTTTCATCACTCACATACACAAAGAACCCTGTAACTTTTTGTGCCGTGAAGGTAACAACCTGTAATCTCTGGAAACTGTAACATAAAATTTGAAATCAGAAATTTGTTCCCAGGTCTAGCAGTGAAGGACAATTAACCAATAACCAAAGATTTTCACCATTTCCGTATCAGTAAGGTGACTCTTGCTGAAAATACACCACAGCCATACATGGGACTCAGAGCAGCAGGCACAGCCAACTTCTACACTAGACTTGTGAAAAGCAAGAGCTCTTACTAGGTAACAATCCCTCTGGTCTTAATCCCAGTGACTCAGTTTCCTGAAACCTGTGTGCCAGAAAGCTGCACCCTGTACATGCTGCAGAGTATGTAACACTCCCAGCTGCTGCAAAGCAATCAAGAATGATGTTTTGTTGTTTTTTTCCTCCAAGGAAGGTTGCAAGGGCAGGAAACATTGAAGCTTCATCTCACAGAGCACAAAAGGTGGCAACTTGGAAATTCTCACAAAGAACTTCAACCTCCACGTTGCTTAGGAAAAGGACTGTGATTTCCTGCTGAAAGAGTGCACAAACTCAGATGTGAAACCAGGTACTGGCAATCCTGCTTACGGCTGCCGGGATCACAGATTTTCACTTGGACTAGTGCAGCCTTCACAGATCTTTGATGAAAGAATGTACAGTACTTTTCAATGCATTTTCTCCTAAGGAAAGCTCCAACAAGACTGCAGTATTTAACTTCTCATGGTTAGATCTCCTGTGTCATCACAGTGGTGCTGTATCCTCACACACTCAAGCAGAGACTCTTCCTCGCCATCCAGGCACTATGGAACATTTTCATGATTAATGGATTTTCTCTAAGGCCAAGCTCTGCCATGTGTGTGCTCTATGGACAACTGGAAGAGAATTATACTTGCAGACATACAAGGTGAGTACACAGGCCAGCACCACAGAACTGCTCCCTGCAGAGCTGTGATGCTCAGTACACTGCACACCGGTTTGTTCCCAGATTTTAATATACATCACATTTACACATCACTAGTAAAAATCTGTACACTTCACATTACAGTACATACGAGCCACCAGTTGCTAGCTAATACCAGGACACTGATGAAGCCCAAGACAACTGCCCTAAAACAGGCAGGGGGGCTAGTCTTCCCCTCTAGGGAAGTTTCTTTGGGATACACATTCTGATGAGACAATGCTTTCCAGAGGGGCAAATGAAGAAGGTGAATCAGGTCCCAGAAATGGACCTGCAGGTTTTCTTCCTCCTCCAACAGCTGTTAAGAGCAGCCTGCTTGCACTCCAGCTCCGGATGCTAGGTGCTGGGATTCTGCTGGGATTCTTTGTGTGCCTGCAGCATCATTTTTTCATCTTCAGGTCTGCCTCGATGGCGCAGCGCCGCCCTCTGGTGCCTCCATCCTGCTCACAAGGCAAACAAACACAGTTACACAACGCAGACACCATTGCTCGGCTCCCTCCGGCACAGGGGGAGGGAGGAATTCTGTATCTGGCAACAACTTTTCATGCCTTCCAATGAGGAGAAAGGGAAGCTCTCCTAAGGCGGCCAGGGAAGGCCTGCCTACAGATGTACCTAAAGATTGCTCTGGACACGGCAGAGTGCTGGGCTTGGCAGCATCTCTGTGCACTGCTGGAGTCAAGGCAGAGAGAGGCAACGTGACTCTCGCCCAGACAGATACGTTTGGAACCTGGACGGTGCAGGCTTTCTCCTAAACGGCAGATTCTAACTTAAGGTGGGAAGAGGAAACTGCTGACTAACATACCTTATCAGCTGCTGATCCCTATGGGAAGTGCTCCTCCAGTTGAGTGACCCTGTCACTAGCTCCCTAGCTTCTTGGCACAGCTCCTTTCCATGAGCAGAAGGCGAGCTGCGAGCTTCCTTTGATCCGCTGCCCTCTCTCTCTGGCTCACATGCTGACTCTCCTGGATTACTTCTCTGTCTTTAGATACATGTGAGACATAAGAACAACTCTCCGACTTGCTCTCCTCTCTCTTCCCCGCAACTCAGAGGGTTTCCCAGAGGGAATACTTTTCCAAATGCTTCCAGATCACCACAAGCACAGAGCAAAGCATTTCTGCAGACTGTCTTATTTGCTTTCTGGACCAGGAATGATAAAGGAGTACACAGCTGACTCCTCACTCTCCCAAGACCTTTTGTGCTGCCTTCGACGTGTGGAGGGGGCAGCTGTATAAATATGAGAGATGCAGGAACTACAGGTCTGCACCACTTGGTTTGTCTTCCCACTTACATGGAAAGAAAGCAGGAGAGAAGTTGTGGAAAAAAGCAAAAGCAGATGACAAAACGAAAACACTTGGAACCAGAAGAAAAGACTGAAGCCCCTCCCGCTCACCCACGCTGAGAATAAAGGACTGAGATGTTTCTTCTCTAAGGATCACAGTGGTACAACCCCCAAGTTAAACACACCCTGCTGCAGTGCTAAGGATGCTGTGACAGTGCAGTGATCACCCAGACAAGGAGCAGAGCACCTGCCAGCAGTACTGCAGAACCTGCTGGAGCCTTTCAATACTTACAAAGAGAGAGAGAAGGAAGGCAGGAGAGCCCATTGGGACACTGTCCTGTTAAAAGGCCAAACAGAAGGACTTATCAGGCATCAGCTACAGAAATGCACACACCACACAGAAGCACTGAGCCCACACACGAGCATAGAGAAACATGTGCCCCACTCCCCTTCCTGCACGGCATCAGTCCTATGCAGCAGGAACACAAAAACAGACAAAAAGAGGGATACTGCGAGAGTCAGAATGCTAGGAAAGGGATATTCCCTCCTCAGCCATGGCAAGGCCTGGTCTATCAAACAATGTCTGCAAGGTGCAATCGCCACAAGAACTAAGCAGGCAGTCCCTGTTGCCACAGTGTCGAGTGCACCAGCTGAGACCAGCTGACACCACTTCATGACGTTCAGATGTGTCTTTACAGAAGAAAAAAACCAAACCAACCTTCACTGCTTAGATCACTGTGGAATTCAAAGGTTCTCTGGTGTGTTTTACACAGTAAACCAGAGTTGACTGATTCTCTAGCTCTAAAAACCTGACTAGAAAGTGAAGGACATGGCAATTCCCTTCACCTTCCTGCCATATCACACTTCTACCAATACTCTGTTCATTTCTCTACAGTTTTTAATAGAAATAATGGGATTACTGAAGAAACTCATGAGATCTGCCTCTGGAATGCTGTACAGCTCCAGAACTGAAATCTAATAAATGGACACATTTAAAGAAAATTTGTTGATACGAAGCTGCTGGAATCCTTGTAATCTCAAAAAACATTCTGCCTCTCTGGTGTGAGAACTTCATGCAGTATCTTGGGATTCTTCAGAAGATCCCAAGTGCCCTTCCAGAGGGTGCAGCATTCTCACCTTCTCCGAAGCATCCTGTTTGCGAGTGGAGTCTCGCCCCCGCAGGCTCTTTGCACTGATCCCTGACTCTGATGTTTGCATCATCAGTTGTGTGGCCAGAAATTGCTGCAAGAAAACCACACTTTGTTAAGATTGCCAGGCTAACCAAGCTCAGTAAGTGCGTGTCAGTTAACCATCACAGACCACAGGCTGGGAATGATTAGGTCAGAGGCAGTTTCAGTTCCTTTTCTGCAGCTCAAAATAAGTCCTCTATTTACCTCAGAAGCCACAAGTCCTGAGGAACTATAAAACCTCAGTTCAAACTGTGTTAATCTTGCCAGTTGGGATGTTCTGCTTCACAGGACATTTTAAATGGCATAAATTCATGGGATTGTTTCATGTATACTTTATATCAACATAAACCAGCACAACCACCCAAAGAAGCCGTGGCGTCCCCTGTCATTCACTATTTTGTTGCTTGTTTCTGTTTCTGAACCACACCCTGGTTCTTGCTGGCCTAAGCATTTCCCTGAAGGAAATTACATTTGAAATTGGTCTGGGCTCAACCTATAAAACATTTTGCTGCACTACTTCTAACTCGCCCACAATCTAGTTCAACGCAAACACCTGAGCAAGCATGAGAGAGATGTAGGGAAGGACAGGACTACTGCATTCAAACACAGTGAAACTGTGGTCTTACATCTACACACCAAGGCAGATGCTCTGTCCTCAGCTCAGTACTGTACCTGGATCTGCTCCAAGACATCTCGCTGCATCTCCACAGCCATGTGGTACACATCATGGTCAGAGCTGTTGTACATAACTGCATTTTGAAACATCAGCATAATATCACGCTGGAACTCGGCTGTGGTTCTTATCAGCCCGTTCTCAATGTTCTTTTTGATGGTAGATAAATCCATGGGCCTATGAAAAAAATATAGGCAAAATTGCAAGAGGAACACTTAACTCTTTCCCCTCTCTTTTAGAAACAGCCTGGGTCTGTAATGTATCTAGTTAGGGTGTCTATTTAATTTAGCTGAACAGGTTCTGCCCCAAACAGGCTGTGCTCCCGCATACCAAGGCCTGGGTCAGAAGACACAAGCTGTCCAGGAATGGTAACAACAGCCTGAGTGATACCTCAGGAGAGGCATCTGCCTCCTTCAAACATCACTAAGGAGAAACTAAGGAGCTAGAGCTGCAGCCACTGAACTTGAACTGTTTAGGGGAGAGATTTCAGGGGCTAGTAGGGAATTCCAGTAATTCTTCCAGAAAAGTCCACTATCGGGGACAGTAAAAAATGCTCATTAAAGAATACAACTTTTAGGAATTTCAAAGGTTAAATCCTACTCTTGGAGAGAAACTAGATGAAATAGATCAGGCATGTATCGCCTTACTGGTAAAAATGTTCTGTGTAAATCAGTGTACTTCACTCAAGTCAGGGGTGTGTACAGACATGTGCCTGTTACTGAAGACTTCTTGGGGAAACCTACTGCTGACTGAATCATGTCAAAAAAAAGGAAGCTTTTCCAAGTGTCGCAGTTTGCACAGCAGGCAAAAACTACATTGTTCCTGCTTGAAATCTCTACACAAATAAGCAAAGTTCTAGTGACAGAAGACTGCTGAGACTCACCTCTGCACGATGCTGTGGTAGCCTGGTGCTATATCATCAGTTACAGGCTGTAGAAAGACATTGGCATACCTGCAGAGAGAAAGAGTCCATCTAGTGTACATCCTTGCTGGTAAATATTTGTTTCATGCTTTCTTGTTTTTTTGTCTGTAACAACGTGATTCACCATCTCCTGGTGCCAAGAGATAAGCCTCTGAGATGGCAGAGTGGAGACTTGTCTAGGATTAGTCACTTCTTTCTGTCAAGACATCAAACTCACTCACCTGTGATTAGCTGCTGCTCTCCAAACTAGCATGATGGCTTTCTTCCAGATCTTCTGGGCCTGTATCGCTTCCTGGTCCTCACTGCACACTGAGCTGGGAAGAGAAGAACATACTTCCTTTTAGTAGTCTGCACATTGGCTCAGAGCAGAAAAATCATAGTTTATTCTGCTTTTGACATGCCCATACTAATCCATCCCAAAGCCAGAAGGAAAAAGTGGGAGCTGGTACTGGGATACCGTCTGCACACTTGCCCTTGTAAGCAAGGAGAACCAGACAAATCATCAAGAAGTTCCCCCTTTGGACCCACTCAGCAATACAGAAATGAGATTCCTACACTCCCTCCACAAGGTGGGGCTTGCCCCTGTGTGCCCTGACACTCACAACTGCGAGGAGGCTGGGCTGCTGGGGATGGAGTCGGCGAGCGCGTGGGACTGCAGAGGCGCGTTGTGGACGCTGAAGCCGTCGTCGCTCTCGCTCACAGGGGGTTCATTATCCATCTCTGACAGATATCCCTCACCCTGATCTTCTTCTTTGGGTTCCTCCAAACTGGCAGCCTCACTGGCACCGTCCTCATCATCCTCCTCACCCTGCCCATCCTGAAACACAGAGTCCATGAGCTGGCACAGCCAGCTATAGCAGCAACTCAGAGCCCCCAAAGCAACTACGGTTCAAAGTGATTTTCTTATTACACTGCTGACAACTGTACAGGCACTTTCACAAAACCTCCCTCACTCTGGCCTGCCTTGTCTACCCCTGCAGACCCACAAGCACATACACACACAGCTTTACAGCTTGAAGCAATCTCCCTTTTAGCTCCAACTGCAGACTGCTTGCTTCTCTTTTCAATGCAGAAAGCTGAACACAAGCTTTGCTTTCCAGCAGACAGCAGCAGCAGCAGTGAGATGTTGCTAATAAGATGACTATAACCGAGAATTACCTTCATCTGACTCCTAAACAGGGCTTGGGCCTCTTCCTTCATTGACTCTGTGAAAGAAAGAAAGAAACACAGAAAGGTTGACTCTCCAAAGGAGTCTTCCCTACAAAAGCTCCTGCAACAATGCCTACTGTCCTGCAGTAATTACCACTGTTCCTACACGTATCTTTTGTCCCTCCTCCCCAAAAAACCTGAACCAGATCACTGACAACTATCCAGCTAATAATGTTGCATGTAAAAGATTTCCTAGCTGAATTAAGTTACCTGACAGCTCAAATTTGTGCTGAACATCAGCCTGTGAGGAGTCTTCACTCACATTTGGGACTTGTGGAGGGGATGAATCATCATCAGGTGGGGTCTGGAGGGAAGAGAAATGCACAAATCTAGATGTTTGTGTCAGCTTACTTCAGTGAAGGTGTGGGCACATCTCACTCACCCTAACCTAACTCAAGGCAATGAGGTTCACTGAACACCTTCCCAGCAGCAATTCTGCTCGTGGGTGAGGGGAGATACACAAAGGTACTGTCTAAAGCAGAGCTGCTCTGCATATAGAGATATCAGTAGCATGACTCCCAGGAAAACAGTCAGTCACATCCACTGAAGGGTCACCTTCAGCCCAGCAGTCAACCTTTCTCTATATTTCTCTCCTACCTGCCACAACTGCTTGTTTCTTTCCCCACACCAGTTCCAGACAGCCTCTCTGCTCACATACCTCTGTCTTCACTGGATTGAGCACTGCATCTTCTCCCTTGGATGACTCTATCTTGATTTCAGGAGTCTCTCCTGCTGTTATAGCTACTCTTTGATCTTCTTCTATCTCTTGACTTCTAAGCTCTGGTGTTTCTGTTACTCTTGCAGTTGCTGGCACAGTTTCCTCAGGGCCCAGCTGACTCTGTTCCTGCTCTACAAGCTCAGTCTTTATTTCTGATGCCAACTCGCCAATGCCCATTAGGTCTCGAATTCCCTTCGCCTCTGGCTCCTCGCACTCCAGTCTCTCCTGCTTCACAGTCACAGACACTTGGGGTATCTGGGCCTGTTTCTCGTGCTCCTGACGAATTGAATGTTCCCACGGGCCAGGAAGGGTCTGAGGATCATCAGTATCTTCGCAGAAAGAAGACAGAGCAGCTTCAACAACTGCTGCATCCAGGACTTCAGGGTGGTCATCTACCTTTATTGTCAAAACAAACACACAGCAGTGCAGACCAAGGTCAGAAAGAGGGATTAAAGAAAAGTTTGTATTATTTGGCACTGAGAAAACCGTGGAAGCCTCAAGTCAGACTTGTATTGCTCCCTGCGGAGCCTCCCACGGAACTTGTTTCAGAAATATGGCACTCATGGAAAGGATGCTGTGAGCAGCACTCATCTGTCTGCCAGAGATGTGACCCAAACCCTACCCAACATGAAAAAGAAAGAGATTTCTTTCTGCACTCTGAAAAGGAGCACCAGTGTCAGACTGGCAGCAATGGTGTCACAGGGTCATCTCCTATTGATGTGGAAAATGATGGTGAGAATATGCATTTTGGAATAGCTATTTCTTGCTTGTTTAACTTAACTAAATCGGTGAACAGCAATCACTTGAGATTAACCCAACTGAATGTGGAACAAGAGGCACTGGCACTTTGTTTTGCCCACTTACCTTGTCCTCGATGATGGCTATAATATTTCCAACTGTATCGAAGTCCAGCTCTTCCCCTGTATAGGACACTGCAATATCCATTTTCTCAGCCAAATCCAGATCTTCTTTCCCATCCATGCAGTGATCTTTGGAAGACCCTGCAGTGCTGCCAGCCCCAGAACCCAGGCACTCTTTTTTGATGGAATCAATGATCATGGATATTTCACTGCTGTCCATGGACACTGTCACAGTGTGGGAATCAGACACTGCCTCCATGGAAACACAGGCTTCTGGCTGGTTCACTGCACAAGAATGAGAGGGACAGTCAGAGACCAAGCTGGAGAAGTCCAGCTCATATAAAGAAACACTGCAGTGGATAAGACCAAGCACCAACCACAACTATCTCAGGCCCACCCGCACCATCACAGCTTAGATAAATAAAAGATAAATATGGGTTTGCTTTCCCACAGGGGAGACACAAGTGAGATTCCAACCCTTGAACTGTCACAATCCAGCGAAACACAAACACTCCCACCCCCACCCAGCAAACCCTGTTTAAAACCATCTGCTTACTCCAGAACCTGGACATAACCATCCCTTCAGCCAGGATGGCAAGTTGGAGGTGCTAAAAGCCCAGCTGAGAGCTCGCCAGGTGCTGATCCCACGGGAACTTCTGCTTTCCAGCAGTGCATGACCTACGAGTGTGTAGTTCAGGAACACACCTGTGGCTACGCTTTCTGGAGCTGCAGCTGGTGGCACAACGGATGGTGCTGACAGTGTGGGCATCATGACAATAGTTGCCTGGGACACAGGCTCTACTGGGGGTGGCAGGAGCTTAGCTGGAGGTTCGCTGGCAACAGCGGAGAAGGAAGCAAGAGGTGAGGTGAACTGTGCAGGACCAGCTTCTAAAAGCCGGGAAAGCGTAGGAGCACCTAACAGAGTAAAAGGGAAAAGCACATGAGCAAGAAGCAGCCACCACTGAAGTCCACAGAGCCACCACTGGGCTCTTCATTGTCTGGTGGCTTCTTCTGGGAAAAGACATTGAGAGATACCTATAAACAGTCCCAAAAGCTGTACAGAGAACCTGCACCAAAAATGCATGACTCCATCATGTGTGCAGTCTGAGGCAGAGTCATGCAGTTATGGAACACCATTCATTTTAAGGGCTGGACAGACTAAGCCACACATGCACAGAGATGCCCTTCCAAAGGCTCATCCCAATACAATTATTGGAAATCTGAAAAACAGTGCTGAGAGAGCCATACAAGGTAAGCCAAGACAAACAGTCATGACAGGAGCTTGGGAGGGAACAAAGGGGATCTCTTTGCAGGTCTTTCCTGGAGAATTCCATTTATATCAAAGGTTGCCAGTCATCTTAGCTGTAATTTCCAGTCTGAATTTACTCAACTCTCTGGACCAAATTAACACGTATTAAAAGATGTGGATAAGGAGAGCGAGTTTACTAGTATGGAATTCTATACAAATGAATGGCATAAATCCTCAGTTGCAGATAATGTGACTAAATCACTGGTCAGCAGGAGCTGAGAAGAAAACTTCACCTTAGGTAGGTTGCTCTGAAAAAGCCCATTGCAAAGAGTCTTGCACTGTCCCTCTCACCCTCATTCTGTGGAACTCACTCTTGAGCTCAGAGTCCTCTGTGGTCTAACCTGCAAAAGACCTCCAAGCTACAGCAGACAGAAGGTACACGAGTTCTTCAGATCCACAGGGAGCTGAGTTTGACACACTGGGAATCAGATATTAGGCCATTTTTTCTTCAACTCCCTGTCAACAAACCCTTTCTTTCTACACTGAAATGCCCAGTACTAACCAGTGTCAAACCCAGAAAACTAGACTGCATGGATCAGGATTGAATCAAGTCTAACTCTTTCAGTCACTCTTTTTTTCCATAGGGATTAGGGTCTTCTTAAAAAAGTAGGGGTGAGAGGGATGTGGGTACAGAAATAGGAATACAGCTCATAAAGAAGCCCCCAAACCAGCCAGGCTAGTTTCACCTTCACCTTTCTCCAAAAAGAATTCACAGAACAGTCTGAAGGTACATCTTAAGGGAGAACTGTATAGGGAGAGGCCCAAGTTACCTGAAGCAGCAGGAGATGCAGGGACAGCACCAGGTGTCGACTGCATTTCCCCACTGTGCAGCACTGGAAGGACACTTCCTACCTCCAGCAGCACTCCTGAGCTGTTCATGTGACCAGAAGCCACTGCCATTTCGTTTTCACCAACCTGTCAAAGGAGGATGAAACTGAAGTTCCTGGAGATACCGTGACATCAGTGATGCTCTGCTAGATATGCATTTCCATTAATAGGTCCAGCATTTGCTGTCTCAGCATTTCTTTGCACTTTTTATCCAGGCTAGTCCCTGCCTGAGGCCCCTCATACAAGTGCACAACATGAGAATCTCCAACTGTTCTTCAACTACGACACAGCTGCAATGCCACCTTCCTTCGAGGTTAGGCCAAAGAGATCATAGCTCTAACTTCAGTTCCTGTTCAAGAACCTCACAATCCTTTACAGATATGAGTCTCTTTAGACCCTGAGATGGCACAGAAATACTCCTTGAACTGAGAAAAACAGAAGCACCGAAATGAAAAGTAACTTTATCAAGGTCAGACAGTGAACCTATGATATAAACCAGTCCTGTTCCTACAAAGAAAACTCAGTCTTCCACAGCCATTACTTTTCCCTGCTTCACCCTGCAAACATAGAACCCATGGAACATTTACTCAAGCTAACAAATAGAAAAGACTGACTAAATCTGAGTACTACAAAATTAAAGACAACAATAAGACAGCTACTCCATCACACAAGCACTAATACAGGGAATCCGTGCACAGGCAGGCTGATGGCTGCTCTTTTCAGACTGGGCTGAATGGTGTCAGCACCTCCTAAGACTTCCAGAGTCACCAACACCACAAATGGGTTCTCATTACAATGATTTTAGTAACTGTCTACAATAAGGAGAAAACTGAAACACTTCAATATAGGTCACAAAACCCATTAAAGTATTCCCTCTCTTATGCTAGGACATATTACAAATATTGAAACACAACTTCCTGCCAAGATGTAAAGAACCATGAGCGAGCCCAAAGTAATCACCAAGAACAGTTCCATGGAGGCTGATGGGAATGCTGCTGACTAACAAGTTTCCTCCCCTGAGGAGAACAATTTCCTTTAGCAAAGCCTGCAACTCCAACTCCTTATGACTGAGGGGAGACAGCCAGTCCTACATGCTGCACGATCCCTGCAGTCCCACTGGGAAAGGGTCCCACCTCTGTGGCTCACAGGGGTAATTATACCTCTCAGATATCACTTCCATTGGGAGTCTCACAAAACTGCATATTTTTTTAAAAGTCTTTGCAGATCCCCCTTTTTCAGTGGAAGAGTCTGGAGCAAATTGTTTATGTGCTTGCATATATGAGCAGAGAGCTCCATACCAGCCTGGGGCTTGTGGGCAAGAGACTGCCCTTCTTCAGCAGCTCTGAGAGCAGAGGGGAAGGAGGCGGAGTTGCTTTTTGTCCTAGTATCTTTTTCTGGGGTGAATCATCAGTGACTGGGGTCATGGGGGCATCCAGGGGAGCAGAACCTGGAGGGGTGTCAGGGATTCCAATGAAGGAGGCAACTGGGGTGCTGGGCAATGTCCCTGGCGTGACCTGAGAAAGAGAAAAACCACACTGTTCAAAGCCACACTCCACCACACGGACCAGCCCCACTTGCTGCTTCCCCCAAGAGCATTGTTCCAGCACACCACAGACACCTACTCCATTCACTCACTGCAACTACTCCCTTTCCCTGCCCTGTAGTGCCATTTCCCAGGCACTCACAGACTGCCTGGCCAACCCACTGATGCCCCTACATGGCCTTTGATCCAGGCACCGGATCACCACAAACAGGGAAGACAACACGGATCCCGAGCAGCACTGTACACCAACCACACTACGGCACTACCGCAACCAAAAGTCCGCAAAGCAAGGCCAGGGCTTCTCCCCAGGCCCATTCTCTGTGATGGACGCAGAGCCCCGTGTCCCAAGCTGGTCTTCCCCTTCTACGTGGGATAAGGATCCTTACCCCTGGACTGGCCTCATCCCCAGCAGGCTGGGACAGATCTCCCAGTGCATATTCCCCTCCTGGGGAGGTCGAGCCGGCGGGGGAACGAACCATCACACCCGTCAGTCGTCGTGGCGGATTCTTAATGGCCTGACGAGCTGGAAGAGAATAGAAAATAAAGTGAGATTCCATGACTCCACCTTGCACAGTCCCTGAGAATTACCTCTGACTTTATCCTGAAGAATCTTAAGAAAACAATTTATGTTGGAGGAATTTCTTGCACCACACCAGGCTCAGTTCCCAGATAACACCAGCTTTGGGTCACGCACCTCAATTTCAGGTTTCTCTAGCACCGGGGTATTCACCACCTCCCACCCTTGACAGGTTAATTGAATTAACCGCCCCAAGAGTTATAAATGAATTGAACATTCAGAATAAATGTCTCTTATCTTCAGACACAAGTGAAACTATAGGGAAAACTAAAGGGGTGAAAAGCCTGACATTCTAATACAGAACTCCTCGCTAATGCTGCTTTCCCTTAGATACTCCTTTCCTACAGATTTTGTTCCTTTCTCAGAAACCTCTGCATTTTGCCCTGGTACAAATATAGTGCTGGAAAGAGAATAAAACCTTTCTCTCTGACTCTAGGGCCAAGGAATTCCCCATGCTGGGGTCTTACTAACACTTAGGTATTTTCCAAATGTTCTTATGAATATACACATCTCTCTGAGGAAAAGGAAGGCAGCTCACTTCCAGCTTACCCTGATAAGCAGCATCTGTAGCCTTCCTCTTGACTTCTGCCTCCTCCTCCTCCATTTTTTTCTTTCTGTATACAGAACAAAAACCTGTTACAGTCTCTCCATTCCCCTTAGCTCCTCCTTCACAATCAATTTACTGACCCCCCCACCCAGTTATCTCCAGCCAGCATCAAACTGCCCCTGCTTAATTCCTCTGAGGAGGGAAGCAGAGACAGAGAATAACACACTGGGCAGGAAGTTTCACTTGCTGCTGCAAGCCATCATCAAGCTTTTTACTGAGCAACTCCAACGATATTCCACACAAGCTGTGCTGAGCTGGGGGATCCTCCAATCCAAATTAAGTGCCCCCTCAGACGCCAAAGTATCTGCCCAGCTGCCCCATTTCTCTTAACCCAAAATACACAAAACAATGGATGCCTGAGAGAGTGTCAGAGAACTACAGAAGAAAGCATAACATGGAAATAGTTAAATAACCCACATCATAATCTCATTGCACAGCTCCTCCAGTCTGTTATCCATGTGTCCAGCCTGGATCAGCTCTGCATCCTTCTTGAGTTGCCTGTAATCAGAAATGATTCTTACTGATGACTGAACAGGACACCCTGAGCAGCATTTCCACCCCAAATCATCATCCCACTTAGACAACGTTTTCAGAACATGACTCTCCAATGTGACATAGCTTAACACCTCTGTCATGCACCTGTATTTTTCCTGTGTTTCTTTAATAATTTTCTTCAGCTCCTCAACCCGTTCTGCAGTCAGTTTCCGTACAATAACATCTTCCACGGTTTCCACAACTTCCCCCTTCTCACCACGTTTTCTCCTATAGAGTAAGAAAAAATAAAAATATCATACACAAAACACAGAAAACTCAATTCTCATTTCATAAATGGCTGCTGTCTGTCATTCCTGACACACTCGGGCACAAAAAAATCCACTTCCTCCAACTCCCTTAAATGATCTTGGACAGCACAATGTTCAAACAACCTCTTCTGAAAATCTAATGCATTCAGTGCTAAGGACTTCAAGATGCAAGTCCACTAAAAATTCTCAACCTGAAAAAAATCAATCATTCCACTTCAGAGAAGATTCTTTTCTACCGATGAAGAAAGTTTTTCCTCACTAACTTTACTAAAGTCCTTTGTCTTTTCAACTCTAGTACTGAAGATTGTTCAGCATGATTACCAATACGGCTTTTAAACATTCCCCCTTTAAGTTAACTTGATATGAAGCGCTCAGACAAAATACCTGGAACTATGAGCAATAGTATCTGAGATTACAAAGCTGTAGTGAAAGCATTGACAATAAAACTGTAAAAAACCACTGCAAAATAGAGACAAATACAAAATGTCTCCCGTTCTCACTCTTGCTGTCTTTTCTACCCCTACTCTAAATGATAAATTTATGTGTAAAGCTTTTGATCAGTAAGCCTAACATATAGGGTTTTATTCCAGCCAAATAAATGTTATCTTCCCCATCTGCCACACCCTGATCCCACTGTCCACTCACAACAGCTATCACAGCTGAATTTTTCATTCCTGAATGCTCCTTAAGGGAGGAATTGTTTGGGGAAGAAAGGAAGTTAACAGTAACAAGGGCTTTGCTGTAAGAACTGATGAGTTCCACTCAAATTGCTGCAGACTGTGCTTGGGTCAGACTTTGTACTCACTTAGGGGTCTCTGTGGTCTCCAAGAGCTCTGAATACTGAGATGCACAGTGCTGGAAAGAAACAAAGGCAGTCAAAGATACTAAAGAGTCAACTTGAGCAAACACCTATCAACAAATCCACAGGGCACTCACTCCTACTTCTTCAGAGGCCCAACATTTTATAAACAGATCTCACAGTTTTCTCCAGAGTTTCCCCCATGGCTATAATTTAGTGCAGCTCACAGTTAGGAAGCAAAAATAAAGCTAAAAAACAAACACTCCCAACTAACAATTCAGAAATCAAAGCAAGCAACAACTGTAGCTGTAATGTTTCTGTCTGTGAACGTGAATCAAAATATTTAGTTGAAAAAGACAAAATAACATTACACCAAGGCCAGTTTCAAAGCTGAACAGACACAGTAAGCAACTATACAACCTAAACTTCTCTCTTGGGTCTCTTAATCTCTTTCTGTCCCTTATACAACAGAAGTCCCAGCTGCTGGCTCAGACAGTAGGACACACCGAAATACATGGGCATCCAGAAATTCCTGGGGCAGGGAATTCCACATTGCACTTGATGAAGAATCTCTTTAGTCAGTCTTACTTATCATGTACTAGACATCCTCAACATTGTGCAAAGATGTGGTATATTCCTGTTATTTACCTTTTCATGTTAAGGATTCTACCTTACTTAGCCATCCCTCACAAGGGAAGCTGTTTCATGTCTTTGATCATCTATGTCTCTTCTTTAACTTTATCCAATTGTACTGTGAGCTCAAGTTTAATTTCCGAAACAGAAAAATAGTATTTAATTTGATTTAAATAAAACTGACTTTTTCCAAAATTAATTTTGTTATCTACTTTTAAACCAACAGATACATTCTCTTAGGCACCTGCCTTACGTATCCCTTGCAGGACTCATTTTTAGCAGGGTTCAAATGTCAGTATCTCACCTTTTGGGAAAACCAGTCAGGTGGGCGTCCTGGCTCTGCAAAAGGCTTGATGGCTCTGCTGACTGAGACCCTGCAGGAGGGAAATGGCAAGTCACCATCAACTTACTTTCTTCCTCAACCAACATGCAGAGAAAAGTTGAGAACCTGTCTTGACATCCTTGAATAACTTCCTAATCACGATAAACTCACCAAGGAGTTGTTATGCTTGGGAATCAGTGTAAAGTACAAGACTCAAAAATATTTGCCTTTTCGTAATAAACAATGCCTTCAGTCCTATGCTTTGAAAGGCAAGTTCCTAGCTACATTTCCACAAAAACATGGCTTTTATGGAGGGAAAAAGGCAGCAAAACAGAACTATAGGTTCAGTGCACAGGAATCTGTTACCAAATATCCCTCTTGACCTCAACTCACTTTGTCCAATTTATGAACACAGCATCAGAGAATCACCTAAGGGTGTGGGTTGGAAGGGACCTCAAAAGTCATCTCACCCCAGACCCCTGCCATGGGCAGGGACACCTTCCACTGTCCCAGGTTGCTCCGAGTCCCATCCAACCCGGCCTTGGACACTTCCAGGGACGGGGCAGCCACAGCTTCTCTGGGCAGCTTGTGCCAGGGCCTGCCCCCCATCACAGGGAAGAATTTCTTCCTAATCTCCCATCTAACCCTTCCTCTGTCACTCTGAAGCCATTCCTTCTTGTCACTCCATGTCCCTGTCCCAAGTCTGTCTCCATCTCTCACCACCCTTTACTTTAACACCCCTCTGCCCTTACACAGTGGTTACGAGGGCAGCAGGGCACCTGCCCAGGTGCAGCTCTCACACGTGGCACACGCCCGAAGGGGCAGCGCGGTGACAGCGCCGCGCTTTGCTCAGTGCCCTTCGCTCTCAGCTGCCCTACCAGTTCTGGTCGCCGCTGCGCATCACGGAGGAGGCCAGGCAGAGCTTCTCGCGGATGGACCAGGGCTCGGTGGGGCCGGCGCTCAGCAGCTTGTGCTCTGCGGGACAGGGCAGGGGTGTGCGGGGGCCGCGGGGCTCGAACCCGGGGCTGGACGGGGGACCCGGACCCGGGGCTGGACGGGGGACCCGGACCCGGGACTGAATGGGGGACCCGGACTCGGGACTGAATGGGGGACCTGGACCCGGGACTGAACGGGGTACTCGAACCCGGGACCCGGACCCGGCACTGAACGTGGGACTGGACAGGGGACTCGAACCCGCGGGACTCGAACCCATGTCTCCCAGAGCTGGCCCCGCCCCTCCCGGCCCCGCCCCCTCACCAGCCGTGGCCCCGCCCCTCTCCGATCCGTTGTTCCCGCCCCCTCCCCGTGCACTGCCGGCCCTTCCCGGGAGGGCCCTTGCCGACCGCTCCGCTCTCTCGGGCCGCCCGCTGCCCCCTCCCCGCCGCCGCTCTGTCCCCGCCGCCGCCGCCCCGCACTCACTGCCCGTGCCCGCCGCCATCTTCCCCGCCCGGCCCCGCGGGAGGCGGGGTCGGTGCCGTGCGCAAAGCCCGCCGGGAGGCGCGTGAACGCCACGCCCCCCTTCGCGCCGTCCGCAGCCGGTTGGTCGGGCTCCGCCCCCGCTGCGCCAGCGGCGGGCGCTGATTGGCCGCAGCGCACGCGCGCCGTGCCCCTATTGGCGGAGCGGGCGGGCGGCGAGATTTGAAATCGCGACCCTCGGCGAGGTGCGGGTCTGGGTCCCTGTCCCTGCTGAGGGGCTCCCGGTAGGCGGATCCCGTGCGGGCAGGCCCCGCGGGGCGCTCTCTGGGTGTGCGGTGGGGGGGGGGGGGGGGGGTTGTGTGTGGGTGTGGGGTCCGGGGTGGAGGTCGGTGTATGCG